>MCJB01020958.1:60768-103761 GCA_002018475.1 Nicotiana obtusifolia
CCCTCCACAGAACCATTCTAAGTTCTAACATCAGTGAGTGCAAGACACAGTTGCACTAGAGCTCAAGTGACGAATTCCAACAAAGCTACAGCGATCACTGCCAAACTGTTGATAGTCTCCATCCAAAAACTAAAACAGATTTACAAACGCCAACTTTTTAAACTTCCGGACCATACTTTTGAAATCAAAGATATTACTAGCAATTAGAAATACAGTCCTCTTAGATTTTTTGACCATTTGTTGAGATCATATGCATCACTAAGATTTTAGCAACACCTACTATCTAGAAAGAAGGACAAAGCATGATAAGGATCTACCCTAAGCCTTTCTTGACAGGCTTGGCATCTATATATATTCCAAGATAAGTGCCTGAGGACAGAGACAAATGAACAAAACATAGGCAAATATGCACACCACAGAAGCGTTTTTTAAAAAATAAAATTTCATAAAGAAATAACCATATTAAGAATCAAGTCACATGAAAAAAAAATCCGAAATAACTTTCAAGAGAAAAAAAGCTGTTATCATAAATAAATTCAGAATGTCTTAAATCTTTATTTCCCAGTTTGTTAAGTTAAAAAGTTTCTAGCTTTAAGAGCTATTCCCAGAAAATCAACGCAACAAACAAGAGAAAGCCCACATAATTGTGAAAATCAAGAGAGAACCAAAAATTGCATAAAAGGGAAAAAGCAGAAAGAAACACCAAATACACACACAAGAAATTTGCAACAGAAAAATACCAAAAATATAAACCAGCAAGAAACGAAAAGCTGACCTGAAGAGGGGATTGGAAAGAAAAAGAGAGAGGACATTGAGAACGAAGAGCAAGCAGAAATGGAGGAGGTGCTGAAGCATCGCATGGTGAAAAAGATATGAAACAATAAATACAGAAGAACAATACTATTCCATAGACCCTTTTCCTCAATTCCTCCATTTTTCAACAGCTTCAAATACAAAAAATCCACAAAGGAAAAGGAAGATAACAACACAATTAGGTCTTTGATTTCTTCGTCAAACCTATCTGTTTCTCACTCTTCAGAAAAAAAGGATGTTTCTCTCTTTAAATCTATTATCTATATGGGGTGTCTTGTCTATAAGTCCTTTCTCTGCCTATGGATTCTATATTTCCCATCCATCCATAATAAATACTACTAGCAAAAGGGACCTCCATGACACACTCGCTAGGCGGATCACGGATGTTAACTTTTATTAGTATTAGTTTAACTGAACTAATGAGATTATTACAGCGAACTGCATTTTTTATGGATGCGATGATTTTGGGTTTCAATTTTATTTATATATTTTTCAATATAACAGAAAAATAGCTTAATTGACATGTTAAGCTTGTTGTTTCGACATGTTAGCTTAAACTCTTTAAATTTCTTTTTATAGTGCTTAACCTTAAAACGTGGCTTTTACTCTGAAGATGTCATTTTCCATAGCTGGTAGTGGTAGGCACAGAGAACTCTTCTTTTCCCCTGGCTAGTTCGAGTGAGTTTTATGGGTTCTGCTAATTCCTTCTTGCAAGATTCATTTAAAGGTATGTATATATGCTGAGTGACCTGTTTGTATCCAATTTAATTAGTTGGATATGGTTTATTGAAGGAACTGAAAATTGCTGTAACTTTTTCTGCTTCCATGTCTCTTTGCCAGAAGATGAGGCACTACTCACGAAAGTGGAGCTTGAAATTAAATCTGTCAAGAAAGATCTCGACAACAGATAAAGCCACTCACAGCAAACTTGCCGTAGGTTCCAATTGCTTCTCTTCTTATCTTTACTACTAATACTTCCAACAATATTTGAAAACATATTTAAAAATCTTATTGGGCAGAGTCGAGCCATATACTTTTTGTATGTGTTTGTTTTCCTCCTTAGTGTTGCTTCTCCGTGGATGAATAGGTAGCGCATAAAAGGATTTTCAAGGTCGTGCATACCCCATGCATCTAATTTAAACCATCTTGGGGAGGGTCGTACTGAAAACTGACCCTTGCATTGTGTGAAGATACAATTGATAAATATATTTTCTAGTGGTATGGAGAAATTATCTATCGAGGTTAGAGTGGCTTTAAGTGACGATATGTAAATAATTGATCATATAAAACCACATTCAATGAGTTAGAAGGCGAGTATAAGAAATTTCTCCTTCATTAATTTATTTTTTTGACGAGAGTCTCCTGTTATTTTTTGTTTTCTCATTTTTTGTCGAAAGTTATCAAAATTCATAACAGATACTCCAAATGGTCACGCTTAATGCAGTTAAGCTTTGACTATTTGAATCTGCAGGTAATATCAAGTAAAATTTATTTTTCTTTGTTTGGATTTCAAGTTCACTTCCTTTTAGGTTTTTTGCCTTTTTCTGTATCTGATCGATGCCTTTATATGTTCTTATCTGTGGAGATTGATAACTACTTTGATAAATTGCAATTTTGAGGATAAGTGGTTAACTTCACAATGAGTATTGTTCAAAGTATCCTTATATATAACTAAGCAGATGAATTTACTCCTAGTGAAATTTTATTACTATACTTAATTTTGTCAGTATATTTATTTTTTACTTTTTTTAACTTAGTCCAAAATATAAATAGCCATATCTTATCCCAATCTATGACTTTTATATTTATGTTACAAACTCTTAGACGTGTTAATGCAAAGAAGTTTGAAAGATACTTAAGTTTAAAAAACAAGACAGGAAATTGAATATTCACATTAATTGACCTAAGCAAAGAACAATGGTAAGACTTGGTGAATTTTAGTTCATTGCTAGATTGACCAAGCAATGTACAATATATGGATGGATATGTGATGGACAAGCAGTGCAAGTCTGTCGAGCCATTCGCTCATCAAACACTATGCTGGTGATGCTTACTTGGAGGCATTTAAATTATATTGGTCAATATATTAGTTGCTAAATAAAAATTCTCCATTATCTCATCCTATGATGATAGAATTTTACTAGATCTCGGTGATAATAGTATTACTGTTTGGCTTTGCAGAATATGAAAGGAGAGCAAGAAGTTACTTTGGTGATCCGGACAGTAACAACAGGTAGAAATGGCAGGAGACAGAATAGTGTCTTTATTGTAAGAGTTGAATCAAAGCAAAAATAATCTGGTGCTAGCTCGATGTTGGTGAATGATGAATACCGTGTAATATCTCATGTTATATCTTTTTTAAGCTGTTATCTTTTTAGCTTTTGAAGTTGTAATTTTGAGAAGCAAAGTAATTGGTCATGCTAAAAATCTTTAATGCACTGTATATAACCAAATGAAGTTGTAATTTGTCTACAGCTTTTCATTTAGCACCCATTTATATTCAATTTATGCATTCCAATTATTTATCGCCTAAGTTTATGCCTGTATGAAGTACGTATTAGATTTTAGAGTATGACCGAGTTAAGAGTATATCATCTGAAGAGCCGTTCTCCACGTCGGGACCGTGTTGTCCAGGCAGCACCAATCTAGTTTATAATAGACAAGCTCAAGTTTCGACGTGTATACTTGTTTATCCTCAAAATCGGATAATAATTAAATTTATAAGTGATTTAAGGATATGTGATTTAATTTGATACAAAACGACAAATCAGATTGCAATTGAAATAAGTAATGGAAAAGTAAATGCTAATTACATGAATTGAACAGTCTTAGCCTAGGAAGGTTTTGCCACACTTGAGCCAAAAATGCTTTTATTGATATCAGAAAAGAAACAACAAGAGAGTAACAAGAACTTGACGAGAATAATTATATATTGCTTTGAGATGCGTGTTACAATGTGTTTTACAAGTAATCAGACCCCCTTTATATAGTAGGGGAGTCCTACTTTACGTACAATTCTATAAAAGGTAACAATCTCATAGTTTGCTGATTTGCTGGTTCTTTATTGATATGTGCCGAGATTTTCGCCGAAATATCCGACCGGTTACAGATATTTCGGCCTTCCGTTATTTCGGTCTTCCGTTGGTTATATCGGCAATGTTTCCTCGAGCTTATTCGGGGTCAGGGTCGATTCCGGGATCATGGGCTCAATGTTCTCGAGGACGGACATTCTAACCTCATATTCTGGTTCGATGAGACTCGGGGTCGATCTTCAACCATTCGAGTTTTGAGCCCGACCTGTCGTGCAATAGTTGAGCCTGATTTTAACCGTGTACAGATAGTCCCCTCGGTTTTCGGAGAGTAAACGATGAGAAATGATATGAGCTTATGATTCTCTCCTCGGTACTCCGTGTCAGAAATGACAAAATGAACGCAACGTCTCGTCAGTCACGTCTTAATGGCATTAAATGCTTGTCAGTTGCGGGTCGGCCACTCCTGGCTTTGAACCGTCATTTGAAAATAAATACCCCCTTCTTCATTCATTTAAACTTTACATATAAATCTTCTCTACTCCTATTTCTTAGAAATTTCAACACTTAGCATTAAATTTCTAGTTATTCTGAAATTCTTTTACAAGAACTTCAGATATGTTTTAATCCCCAACCATCAAACTTAATCTTTAAATTCCCTCTTTTTTCTTCATTTATCAAAGAAATGGCGAAGACTTCAAAATTCATTCCCCAACAAGAAACTCCCTCTGCCTCGCGACCGGCTATAGTGGAAAATGTTTCGTCTGCTGCTACTGAGGAACCGGCACCGGAACCGAAGCCATTACTACCTACGTGGAGGGATCCTTAAGTGTTTACACTTATCCCTTCACGCTGGGTCCGTTGGACCCCATCATTATTGCCTTCTGTAAGAGGTACGAGGTGACCTTGGTCAAATTCACCCTTCTTTTTTGAGGATAGTAATTCTCCTCCGTTTTTCTTAAGCAAGATCGAGGGGTATCCCTTCACCCTCGACCATCTCATGCGCTTATATAGTCCCCGACTTTATCGAGGGGGACTAATCAAGCTTGCTCGTCGGGCCAGTAAGGCCCCGTTCTCGAGCATCGACGAAGATCGGGATCGAGGCTGGTTAGGCCTCTTTGTCCGAGTGAAGACCTGGGATTTGATCCCAGCCGAGCATATGCCATTTCCTGAGAAGTGGGACATGACACATAAGTATAATCTTGCTTTCAAGATTTTGTTTGTTACTTTTCCTTTTCCTCCCTTCTCATCGATGTTTTGTGGTGGCGCAAATGTTGCTCGGATGCCGGATGCAGTTCCTTGACTCAAGGAGTGGGTCGAGGGCATTGTGTCGTAGAAACCGTATTCCGAATGCGCATAGCGCGAACTTTTGAAGGGTCGATGGGAGGCCCGTTCTCACGGTGAGATTCCTTTCTTGAGTGGACAACACTTAGGTTTCCTCCGCACTGTTGCGCCCTTACTCATTTCTTTTTTCTTTGCAGGTCTTTCCAAAGATGTCACAATGAGGCCTCCATCCGGTGATGACGATATCCTCTCTGAACCATTTGCTCCGAGGCAGGATAAAGAGAAGAAAAGAAAAAGGGCTCTGAGTTCTCCGAGCTCCGAGAAAAAGAAGCCAAGGAAAAGATTGGCACGTAAACCCAAGGAAAGCACCAGTGCTCGAGTACTATCTCCGGACTCACTCTATCGATTAAGGGATGAGTGCAAGGGGGAAGGAAAAGCCTTCGATTTGGTGGCCAGCGAGCCGCCATAGCTCGAAGGGCAAGGGGCCTCCGAACCAGAAGAAGGCAAGGCCGATCTTCATCAAGTCGGGGAGGCCGAGGAGGAGGCAGGAACTAAAGCTTCCCGGGATGTGGGCAAAGCCCCATAGGAAGCACTTGCCCGATAGAGATTGCCGAGTTACCCTCGTTCACATAGTCGATGTTCAACGAGGCCCAAAGTTCAAAAGAATGCCCCATCAAGGGGACCCATAGAGCGAACGACCCCTTCCGTAATTTTTTCGATGGCATGGATTCGGCGGCCACGGAGGACGCCACCGGATTTAGAGATTTAGAGATACCAAGGAAGAGCTCACCGTCTGAAGTAAGCGGGCCTTCCTCGAGCCCGAAATTGGTCGATTGATTCCCTGCCCCAAATGCTAATCCCAATCGAAAGAGATCCATTGTTATCTCCCTTCCAGATGATGCCAGAGTCCTCTCCACCCCCGTAAGGGTAACTAGTTATCTTCCGTGTTTGGTGACCGAGGATAATCAAGCCAAGATGAACGAGGTGGATGCACCCTACCTTTTTAACGAAGCACAACAGGCGCTGAACCAGGTAACTTCATGCTTTACTAAGTGATTTTTTGATTTACACTTAGATTATTTCGTAGATAACTTAGTGTTTCTTTTCGTGCTTGTCAACTTGAAGATGAAGTTTGTGAGCTCAGTAAGAAGAGAGACGCCTTTAAACTTCTTAGCGAACAGTTCGAAGGGGAGGCTAAGAACCTCTGTGCCGAGCTAGAAGTTGCTCGAAAGGAACATGCTGATTTGGTCGAGCAGGTAAAAGTTTTTGAGGTTAGTGACCATGAATTTGATTCGGTGACTGATGGTCAAAATCCACAAGTCCAGCAAAAACTCGATTGGATTGACCAGCTTCGAGCTGAAATGGATATAGTCATAGCTGAGACCAATGAATAGAGAGGTCGAATTAATCGTTTAGCCTCAAAAAAAGAGGTTGTTCGGGCACAACTTACTTCAGCTGAAATCCAGCTTAGAGCAGCAAAAGAGAGGGTCGAGGTTTAGACCAAAAAGGTTGAGGAGCTCCAATCCTGATTAGGTTCGGCTGTCTCGGATCGAGAAAGTCTGGCCAAGGAGCTTAAAACGACCAAGTCAGAGGTCGTCGTGGTCAAAGCCAAAGCTAATGAAATGGTTGGCCGAGTACAAGGCCGATGTCGAGGCCGCTCGGGACCTTGTAAAAAATATAGTTGAGCATATGAAGTGGCAATCTCGAAGGGAGGCCCTCGAGGAAGTTCACGCTCGGGGTTTTGATTTATCGGCTGAGATCGAGAATGCCAAGGTGCTCGAAGCCGAGGCCAGGAAGTTGGCCTATCCCAAGGAGGAAGATTCTAAGGAGTCTGAAGATTTGGTTAAGTCTGGGGGTAGCGGAGACTCCGAAGGTGATGATGCGGCCCCCAACGAAGACTAGGCCACTTAGGTCCCTTTTAGATGTTTTTGTTTTGTGCTTTTTGTATCACTCTATTGTTGAGGCCGTTCGGCCTTTGTAAAAATTTTCATCAGGGCTGTTTGGCCCTTGTAAAAAGAAATTTTGATATGTATATAAGGCTTTTTCCCTTCAACAACTTTTGAATTTTTCCTTTGCTTTATTATTTATATTCGCAAAGATCGAAATGCCTTAGCATGAAATAGTTAGGATATGTTCGGAGGTTCGAACAAATCTTGCCTTTAACATTATTTCATTTTAAGGCATCGTGGGGATTCGGTATTACCGAAAACCTTTTCCCAAAGTAGTTTAGATTATAGTTTGCCGAGGGTAGCCTTTAGAACCGGTTATGAAATTTTTTGAAAGCCTTATTTTTGTTACGGGTCTCGGACGTCTCCGAGCCGATTCAGTATAGTCGTAGCTTTTTTAGTTCAGGTGTTGCCTAGTGGGCTTTACACCGAGTTATCCGGGCTTTGCCTAAGATAACAGTCCCCCAATAGGGGTGGCCATAGCCTTTAAGGTTCAGGTGTTGCTAATAGGTCTTGTGCCCCTGGGCTCCGATAGCTCGAGCCGTCCGAGTTTGATTTTGGACGGCAGTCCCCAATTGGGGTAATCGTATGAACCCGTGTAAAGGTGGCCCTTGGGCTCGGTACCTTTAGGGGATCGAATGTACGAAATTCTTTAAAAGGAAAAACAGAAATTCTTAAAGGACAAGATATTTATCCGCAAGGTAGAAACTTATTTTACTCTTGTGCGTGATAGTTACACATGTGTACAGGTTTCATGCCAGGGCTCGAGTAGTCTATGTGGGCACGGTTCATGTGACTGTTTGGCCCTTACAATAAATCCTACCGATCGAGCCGAGATCATTGCTTCGTAAAGTTTCTTTCCTTGCTAAAGTTGTTATCCGAGGGTGATGCCCCCTAGTGTCCCGGGTTCAGCATAAAGAGGCCTCGAATACTATTGTCGTGACCTCCGATACTGGTTCGTAACCGGCCTTCACTACTGTTGCCTCGTTAAAAACCTTGCCGAAAAACCCATTTGGGACAAAACCAGTTCAAGGAAAAAAGAGTGCAACACGCGTTTTCAGACCTAAAAATTATATCGTTTCTCGATGATTCCCTGCAAGTGTTAGTTCGGAATGTAAATAAATAAAAGGAAATGAATGAGATCGTACCTTAACAATAGTATCGCTTTAAGTGAGCTATGTTCCAGTTGTTCGATAGTTGCTCACCGTTCAACGTTTCGAGTTTGTATGATCTTTTACCGGTGATCTCGATAATTTGGTAAGGGACTTCCTCGTTCGGCCCCAACTTCCCTTCGTTGGGTTTTCGGGTGTTTAGTGTAACCTTCCTTAGTACCAAGTCCCCGACACTGAAGTGTTCTCTCGATCCGATGCTTTTGGGCGGCCAATCGGACAAGGACTGCTTCACGCCTTTCATCCAATAAATCGAGGCTCGTGTTCATAGCTTTGCCGTTTGATTCCTTGGTTGAGTATCGGAGCCTGAGACTTGTCTCTCTGACTTCGACTGGTATCAGAGCGCTGTAGACTAATGAGAACAGGGTGGCCCCGGTACTGGACTTTGAAGTAGTTCGGTATGCCCATAAGACTTCGGGTAGGATTTCCTTCCACCTTCCTTTGGCGTCGGTTAACCTCTTTCTAAGGTTTTGGAGTATGGTTTTGTTGGTCGATTCTGCCTGCTCGTTCCCACTACGGTGGTAGGGTGTTGATAAGATCCTTTTGATCTTATGACCTTCGAGAAACTTGCTTACCTTGCTGCCGATGAATTGTTTCCTGTTGTGGCACACGATCAGCCGGCATTCCGAATCGGCATATGATATGATCCTAAAGTCAATGACTTCTTTCTCAAATTGAGTGACCCTTCCAAAAATTGGCGTATGCCACTAAATGCACCGTAAACACGATATTCTTTAAATCGAATAGCATCACCTTGTAGCAGTATGTGTCGTATTTAGTGATGAAGGAGGTTTTTTCCTGATCACCCAGGTTTATCCATATTTGGCTGTACCTGGAGTAGGCATCAAGAAAACTGAGGATCTCGTGGCCAGCCGTGGCATCGATCATTCGATCGATGTTGGGCAAAGGGAAAGAATCCTCAGGACATGCCTTATTCAAATCCTTATAGTCTACACACATTCTTAATTTGTTCTCTTTCTTAGGGACTACTACTACATTTGCTAACCAATCTGGGTATTTATCCTCCCGAATGGACCCTATTTTAAGGAGTTTAGATACCTCGTCCTTGATGAAAGTATTTTTGACCTCGGATTGGGGTCTCCTCTTTTGCTTGACCGGATGGAACTTTGAGTCCAAGCTCAGCTTGTGAGTGGTTATCTCCGGTGGGATCCCTATCATATCAAGGTGGGACCACGCGAAACAATCTATGTTAGCCATAAGAAACTGAATGAGTTTTTTCCTGAGCTCGGAATTTAGCCCCGTGCCCAGGTATACCTGTCGATCGGGTAGATGCTCGACCAATATGACTTGTTCCAGCTCCTAAATCGTTGATTTGGTGGCATCAAAATTATCGAGGGCTATAAAAGACCTGGGTACCCCGCAATCATCGTCTTCATTAGTCCCCTATTATTCTGGTTGGTCGGAGCTAGTGTCGGTAATTGTTATTTGGTTTTTGGCTTTGTGATCGAATTCGACCCCTTTGTCGTTGTAAGTGCGGATATCAGAATTGCCTCTTCGACCACAAATATCTCCTTTGCGGCTGGCTGTTCTTCATAGACCGTTTTAATTCCATTTGGTGTTGGGAAAGTTAACACTTGGTGCAGAGTTGAGGGTACTGCCTCATGTTGTGGATCCATGGTCTTCCGAACAAAGCGTTGTACCTCATATCTCCTTCGATTACATAAAACTTAGCTTCTTGTATGGTCCCGGGCGGTGTTTACCGGTAATATTATCTCACCCTTAGTGGTTTCACATGCATTGTTGAATTCGTTTAGAACTCGGACTGCAGGCACGATTTGGTCTTGTAGACCGAGCTGCTCTACGACCCTCGATCGAATGACATTGGCCGAGCTACAAGGATCAATTAACACACGTTTAACTCGAATTTTATTTACGAGTACAGATATTACCAGTGCATCATTGTGGGGCTGTACAATCCCTTCCGCGTCCTTGTCTTTGAAAGATAAAGTTCCTTCAGGTATGTAGTCTCGAGTTCATTTCTCCCTAGTGATGGATACTTTGGTGCGTTTCAACATTGGCCCCTATGGGATATCGACCCCATCGATGATCATGTTAATGACGTGTTAAGGTTCTTCTTGTTATGTCTTTTTGTTAGAATCCTTGTTCCTGAAATGATTCTTGGCTCGATCGCTCAAGAATTCTCGAAGATGCCCATTATTGAATAGTCGGGCTACTTCCTCTCTCAACTGTCGACAATCTTCCGATCAATGATCATGAGTGCCATGAAATTTACACATCTGGTTGGGATCCCTTTGGTTTGGATCGGATTGTAGGCCATTTGGTATCTTTGATACGCCCGATAGCTGATACAATGGCAACATCGACATTAAAGTTATATTCTGATAGGCTCGATGCTTCTTTAGGTCCGATGGTCCTGTCGAAGCTGTTTTTAGTCACGAGTCCCAAGTTGCTCTGACCTCGGTCATTTCTCCTTTCGTTTCTCATGGAGTTCCTCCTGGACCCACTACTTCTTCGGTCTCTATTATATGGCTGATATCGATCCCTGTTTGGTCTCAGTTCACGATCGATGTCTCTCTTGACTCTGTCGAGGGTTCTGATGGGATGAACAGACCTTGAAGAGGCCCCAAGTTGATCATCTTGCACTCTAATCTTCGATTGATACAGGTTATGGACGTCGGCCCAAGTAACAGGCGGATATTCTATCAAGTTTTGTTTCAATTGCTGCGAAGCCACTAAGCTTCGAACATTGAGCCCTTGAGTGAAAGCCTAAACAGCCCAATCATCAGCGACTGGTGGCAGATCCATTCGTTCCATTTGAAAATGGGACACGAAATCTCTGAGCATCTCGTTATCCTTCTGTTTTACTTTGAAAAGGTTCGATTTCCTGGTCTCGACCTTGATGGCCCCAGCGTGTGCTTTCACGAAAGAATCAGCAAAGCATAGCAAATGAATCAATATAATTAGTTGGTAAGTTATGATACCATATCATAGCCCCTTTTGATAGGGTTTCTCCAAACTTCTTCAATAGAACAGACTCGATCTCATCATCCTCCAAGTGATTCCCTTTGATGGCACATGTGTAGGAGGTTACATGATTATTTGGGTCGGTCGTTCCGTTATACTTAACAATCTCGGGCATGCGGAATTTCTTAGGGGTCGGCTTCAGAGCCGCACTTAGAGGAAAAGTTTTTCGCACGAACTTCTTTGAATCCAGGCCTTTTAATATTGGCGGCGCTCCTAGGATTTGGTCTACCCTGGAATTGTAGGTTTCCACCTTTTTATCATTAGCTTCGATTTTTTTCTCCCCTGATTCTATCCGTTTTGTCAGCTCCTCGAGCATCTTTATGATCTCGGGGTTACCCCTTATTCATGTTCATTTGACCTTTCTATGACCGGTTCATCCTTGCGGGTGACTTCCCGGGGTGGATCGGGCTCAACCCTGCTCGGTGCACGGCTTTGGTTCTATAACTGAGCTATCGTCGCCTGTTGAGCCTGCAACATTTTGAAGATCACCCATAGACTGATCCCGTCTCCTTCAATATTTTGTGTGTTTCGAGTTGCCGATCTGGCTCCACCACGGATGCTATTTTCGGGGTCGGTAGGCAAGTTTACGTCGATAGCCACATGTGAATTAGCGTCAATCGGATCTGCGATCGAAATATCGATGGGATCAAAGGGCGGTACTCCTTCACAGGGCGTTATGTTGGTATTTTTACCGTGGTGACCAGACTCGTTGTCAACATGTAGGGGTGCTAATTGAGAGTTTGACATTTTGTGTTTTATCCCGAAATCGGAGACACTTCAAAGAGCAAGTGTAAAGCAGTGTGTGTTATGGAGATTTTTATCAAATAACCACTATTATTCTTAGCCCCACGGAGGGCGCCAAACTGTTTACCCTCAAAATCGGATAAAAATTGAATTTATAAGTGGTTTTAAGGATACATGATTTAATTTGATACAAAACGACAAATCAGATTGTAATTGAAATAAGTAATGGAAATTTAAATGCTAATTACATGAGTTGAACAGTCTTAGCCTAGGAAGGTTTGCCACACTCGAGCCAAAAATGCTTTTATTGATATCAGAAAAGAAACAACAAGAGAGTAACAAGAACTTGACGAGAATAATAAGATATTGCTTTGGGATACAATGTGTTTTACAAGTAATTAGACCCCCTTTATATAGTAGGGGAGTCCTGCTTTAGGTACAATTTCTATAAAAGGTAACAATCTCATAGTTTGCTGATTTGCCGGTTCTTTATTGATATGTACCGAGATTTTTGCCAAAATATCCAACCGGTTACGGATATTTCGGCCTTCCATTATTTTGGTCTTCCGTTGGTTATACCGACAATGTTTCCTCGAGCTTATTCGGGGTCAGGGTCGATTCCGGGATCACGGGCTCAATGTTCTCGAGGACGGACATACTGACCTCGTATTTTGGTTCGATAAGACTCGGGGTCGATCTTCAACCCTTCGCGTTTCGAGCCCTATCCTTTGTGCAATAGTCGAGTCCAATTTCGACCGTATACAGTGCTTATTGTCTATTAATTAGAAATCAAGGGCGTTTTTTACTTTTCAGGTATTTAGGCATTCGGATCTCATGTATCTGAATTGTATAGCCACAAAATCAGTGCAATCCACGCCTGTTTTAACACAAAGGCAGCAACATCACCTTCGATCTTACAGAAAAACCAGAGCTCCATCAACCTACCAGACTCAAACTGCTCTATTCTCCATCCTAACCTTTGCTTGTAATGACCCGATAAGTCTTTTGCAGCTTTAAAACTTTGTTCAGTGGTTTGAGATATTGAATAGCTTCATATTATACATTATGAATCGCGTATATGATTGGTTTCAATTTTCGAAAGGTTCAGAGTTGATTTGGGAGAGTAATTCTCAATTTGGAAGCTTTAAGTTGGAAGAGTTGATCAAGATTTGACTTTTGAGTAGACAATCGCGGATTCATATATTGATGGTTCCAGTAGGTTCGTATGGTGATTTTGGACTTAGTCATATGTTCGGATATGGATTTGGAGGTTTCTAGGTTGATTTGGCCCCAATTATTGAAAGTTGAAAATTTGAATATTTAGAAAGTTCATAAGTTTGACTAGGAGTTGACTTTGGGGATATCAGAGTCAGATTATTGTTCTGGAAACTGAAATAGGTCTGTTTCATTATTTGGGACTTGTATGCAAAGTTCGGGTTCGTTCCGGATTGGTTAGGCTTGAATCAGACCCTTGGTTTGAAGTTGGAAGTTTATGAACTTAAGATATTAATCTTGATCGAGAATTTAGGTTTTTGTGCTAATTACGGTGTTTGGAGCCTTTGGATAGGTTTTGGACATGTATTGGGACTTGTTTGTATGACTAGACGGAGTCCCATAGGGCTAAGATGAGTTTTGGGTAGTTTTGGACCATTTCGGTTGAGTTTGGCATGGCTGATCTTCTAGTGTTATGATGTTCTTCACGTTCGCGATCAGTGTGTTGCGTTCGTGTAGAAGGTTTTAGTTGACTGGGTGATTTGTTCATCGTGTTCGCGATGAGGTGGTCGTGTTCGTGGAGCTTTATTGTCAGGCGGGATTTTGGCCATCGTCTTCGCATGGGTAGCATCGCGTTCACGTAGGCTTGCGCAGTGTGGACCCTCGCGTTCACGTTCACGAAGCATAACTGGAGCTGGAGGCAGTTTCACCTTCGTGATCGCAAGGGTACTACCACAATCGCGTAGAGTATTGCTGGGCAGTGCATTTAAGTTGTCATTTTCGGGATTTTACTCATTATTTCTTATTTTGAGCCCTAAACTTCAAGAAGAGGAGATTTTGAAGAGCAATTTTACTATTAGATTGGAGGTAAGCAATTTTCACTTGAATTTGATTTTATATAGTGATTACGCATGGATTTCTACACCTAAAATTTGGAATTTTGAAAGAAAATTTGGGGGTTTTGTCTATACTTTAAGGGAGTATATTTTGGAGATTTGAGTACCTATTTGGACTCGGTTTTGGAAACTTATTACATATTTGGACTCGGAAGGTTATGGGTCATTGGATATTGGTATTGATTTTTGATATAGAATCGGGTTGAAAACTCGGATAATGCAAAAGTATATGGAATCAAAAGATAGAAAATTATAGTTTAAAATAGGAAAAAATAATAATCTATCTATGAACTAGTTAAACCCCTTGAGATTCTTATGATGAATAATAATGAATAACGAACACATATTAAGCAAAGTAAAGAATATAATTCGAAGCCCCTAGTATTGATATTAACTAGTACGACAAATTAACATTCAAATACATAAGATAATCCAAGAGTATGAACATCGCATACAAGATTAACCTAACATAAATAATCTAAAAAAATATTGTAAAGAAAGAGAAAATAAAGATACCCTAAACCTCTCAAGGTTTGGTCTTTGTTTATCAATCTATCGTAAGCTTTATTTCAAAATGAAAGGAAGAGACTATTTATACTAGAAGTGATATTTGACTAAATAACCAAAATATCCTTAGGCTAATAAGGAAGCTAAACAGAGCTAATTTACAAAGCTAGCTTAAATTGCCAATAGAGTCACACTTGATCTTGACCCATTTAAAGCATTCTTATGCTATGACGTTGACTTGGAATTATCCTTATTAAGTATGCTATTCCGGCGTGTACCATCCTTCCCCCTTAAAAGAAATCTGTCCTCGAATTTGGACCTTGCAAAACCAAGGGCAAGCATAAGTATGAAGTTAATCACAATCAAATCATTGTGTATGCAAGCTAAAAGATCAAAGTTCTAAATATTGTACTCAAAAGTAACACTCTTATGATATAGCCAAGCGTCATATCTATAAAGAACAAATCTTCAACATAAATGACACAAACTTGACTATAAGAAAAACAATACTCATAAGAAAAATCAAGAAAGTGTAAGGTTCCATGCTTGCAACAAAATCACAATCTTATAAAATTCTCAACATAGTGCAACCTTATGGTATAATCAAGTGTCATAAGAAACAGTAAAAAGCACACTCTCCAATCTAAAAAAAGATACTTTACCATAATAAGAAATAACTCTAGAGTCAAAAGCAAACTTTAATCCCCAAGTATTCACATACTTCCCAACAATAACTTCACGTGGCAACTTAAGAAATAGGCCAAGCTCATCACGAATCAACATACAAAGATATCAAGATACTCAAAAAGATACATCTTTACCTCAATGGCCTTAGATAAACACAAGATAAGCATAAGTCAAACGTACATACCATTCTTGCTTTTGGGCGAAACAAAAGTCTCTTGACAAAAAGTATGCCAAAGTATTAGTCAAGACTTTTCTTACACTTAGCAACCTTCTCTTGTTAAATCTTCACAAGATAATCAATAAAGTTAGGTTCTTTTTACTCAAAATTGTTATTTAAAAAATCAAAAGAAATATTCTTACCTTTTTTCATAGAAGCATTAACAAAATCTAAGGAGAAAATTCTCTCAAAAGTAGGAATTGAATAAGTAAAGCAATTAATACTAGTTCTAGCATCAAAAACTTCACTTTCCTTTTTACGTTCAACCAAATCATCTCCACATTCCAATTTGCTCATTTCATCATAAACATTGAATCTTTCTTCCAAAGGAAAGAAAATAAATTAAAAAATTCATCAACACATTCTTCTTGACTCATAATGTTGTGACAACTCACTCACTTCACTCCACACTTCCTCTCCTTTTTCCACTTTAGAGTTGTCACTTTTCTCTCCTTCACTTCTCTCTATCTTTTATCTCTCATCCTTACTTTTTCTTTTTGCATTTTTCAAGGATCTTTTCAAAATCAATGGAAGTTGCAAGTTTAAAATTAATCAACCAGATCAAAACAATTCAAGTTTCACGAATCGATACCCAACAGTAGAAACAACGAAGAACTTCACCAGTAACAAACTAAACAAATTTCAGTAACAACTAATTAATCAATCATTTCAATCAAGAAATTAACAACTTCGCTTCAATGTTCAAAAACCAAAGTTCATGACTCACAAATTCAGCTCAATCACTAGCAACTTCGAGTCGCGCTCAAACATATATAAAAATACTTCACAAAGTTCACAATTCATTAGAAACTTCGAGTCGCACTCACAAATTAAACAGGAGGTTCAAACCCAATTAAAAAAAATTCTAGAACTAACAAGATTCAATGGTAGAGCAAAGACGATTATCGGTTCAATTTTCAATTCCATTTAACTTCTCAAGATGTCAACTAAAGACAACAGCTCAAAATCTCATAAATTTCAAACTTAGAGAATCATGAACTGAGTCATACCAATTGATAATCAAGCTCATAGAATTAGAACTCAATCCTAAAGAGTTCAGATGATAGCAACAAAGGAATATAAACTCAAAAAATTCAATCCAACAGAACTTCGGCAGTTTAAATTATACCAATATTTGTTAATCATTTCAAAATCTTGAATTCAGTCGCCAAGCAATAAACGACGTGAGTGGACTTCACTGATTCAATTTAATAAATACCCATCGACAATTCAGTAGTTGAATTAAAGGAAACACAAGGATGCTCACAACTTTAAACTCAAAGAAATTCTATTGAGATCAGCAACACTCAAGGTTGAATTGTAGTGCTCAATTCAGAAGAACAAACCCAAAATTCCTTTTAAAATCTTAGAAATCAGAAGGATTATGGGCACGTGGGCCCGAGTTGACTTTTGAAAATTTCTTCAAAGATCAAAGTTTTATGGATTTAGATCGCTTCCTACGGTATTTTTGACTTCCTTAGATTATGTTTGACTTGGATTTGCGCAATTAGAGAGCTAGATTGAGGTTTTGATGCGATTCGAGGTTGAAGACTAGTCCGGATAAGGTAAATATCTTGCCTAAGATTGATTTGAGAGTAATTTTCCTGTTGCCCGTGAAATTTGTTATATGTTAGGGGTGACGTATATGCGGAGTGACGAGCGTATATGCGCTCACAATGGTTATTCATGATCCGGATAGATCTTAGGCTATTATATGCCTTGTTTTGATATCATGCTTCTTTGATATCATATTATCTCCATTTGTATGACTACGTGTGTATTTTTCATGCTAAAAATTATGTCTAGGCTATTTTTTTATTTGTTTGAGATATGATAGGGCTATTTTTTCTATGTTGAGCTATTTTTCTTAATCGTAGTTATACTGTTCAGTCGTGATATTATATCCGCGTGTTATATCTCTGCCTCTGTTGTTTCACTTTTTATATGTTTTCTCATTTTGGGCTTAGTGGTATTGATATTGAGGTGATATATGCGCCAGGACCCATGTTAGGATAAGTGATAGTGATCATTGACTAAGATCCGGTCAATGCTTAGGCAAAGACCCGCCCCTCCGTAGTCAGGTATTAACCGTGGGCGCAGGCACATTGGCATATATGTGCTTGGTGAGTAACTTGTATCATTCACCCGTAAAGTGTTGAGTTTGTGTGTGAAAGAGGGTCCAAGAGCTTTGAGCCAGGCACCATGATTGTGCTAAGAGTAAGATTGAGAGGTACTTTGTGTCGCGCATTATGAACGTCTTGGAGATTATGTATACTTGATATTTAAACTGTGGTTCTTTGTTGATTTAGAGTGTATAACTGACATGCACAGATGTGTTATCCCTCATGCTAATTAGTATTTTATGTCTCTATTTGATATTTACAGCTCGATATTGCAGTTTTGTTTTGTTAAACGCTTGTCTAAGTGAATTCTATGGAAGTTGATGCCTTGACTATTATATTTAAAAAGAATGCCTATTTCTCCTCCTGTTGTATTAAGCTGAGCATGTCGTTATTTGAGTTGCTTTTTTTTTTATATATATATATATATACTATTATTCTGCTGTTATTGTTATTGTTGGTTGTGGAAAGTGCGCATCGGACCTTGACAAGCTCGTCACTGCTTTTAGCCTAAGGTTAGGATGCTACTTATTGAGTACATGGGGTCGATTGTACTCATACTATACTCTGCACTTCATGTGCAGATCAAGGTGTTGCTGATCATGGTAGTTGCTCATAAGCCGGATCCGGATTAGCTAGGAGATTTCGAGGTAACACTATTGTCCTAATCGCATTCCTTGATGTCAGGACCCATAATTTACCTAGTCGTGATGGCCTAACCCAAGCCGCTAGGTAATCCAAGCAATAGTCAACCCAAAAGAAAATAGTAAGAATTCAATAAGTGAAATAACTGAATATCCATATAATAACCCAAACAATTAAAGAAATATCATGTTCGGCTCGTTCATAAATACGAAAACTAACACATGCTTTTCCAAGTATAATAGTCAAAGCCCAAATCTTTCTCTGAAATCACTAAAGCATGAGTTTAACAAGGAACTGTGATTTTCTAAATTTTCAACAATAGATAAGACATTTCGTTTACCATCTAGCACGAGAAAAATACATATCTATGCATACATGTCACATACACATGTCAAGTCAATAAAATCAAGTATACTCACACTCAGCACGCTCACGGTGCCTGGCACAAATGCCCCTCATCATCATCACACACTCAATCACACTCGGCACTGTACAGGTGCCTCACATAATGGCCCCTCACCACAACACATAATATCACTGTGCCTGCAGTCACTGTAATACCAGACTCCAAAGTGGTGGATCCTTAACGCTAATCAATAATTAATATCACATAGCCCAACATAGGGCTTGGTCATGCGCCGCCCTTAATAATACCACTTAGCCCAATGTGGGGCCTAGTGTACACGTTACCTCAATATCAATAACACTCAGCCCAATACGGGGCCTCGATGCAAGCGTCACCTCACTATCAATCACCACGGCTCTATGGACCACATTAATCATCAATCCGCTCAAGTCTCTATATACCAACTTCTCACAGAAAACATAATCTAACTATACAACACGAAAAATTGCAATGTGCCACAAATTCATCTCAAACTCGTGTCACATACAAGGACATCAATAATATGTGAGACAACATATCAAAAGTGTATAGAGACAGAGATATAACATGCATATACAACTTTCACGACTGAATAATATGACTACGGCTAAGGCAAATAGCTCAACATGGCAAAATAGCCCTATCATGTCTCAAATAATATAGCAGATAGCCTAGACATGATTCCTAGCACGAATAATAACATGGTCATATTAATGGAGAAAACATGATACCAAAGAAGCATGATAGCAAATCAAGGCATATAATAGCCTAAGAGCTACCCGAATCATGAATACCCCGGTGCACGCACTTACGCCTGTCATCTAGCACGTGCGTCACCCCAACACATATCTAATATCATAGTTCTTAGGGATAATTACCCTCAAATCCAAGTTTAGATATGTTACTTACCTTGAACAAGTCAAAATAATACTCTAGAAATGCTATCCCGTGCGAATCGACCTCCAAATGACTCGAAACTTGCCAAAAGTAACTCAAAAACATCATATAACACCGTCGAATCTTTAATCAAATACTCAAAGTCAACCAAAAAGTCAACTTCGGACCACACCTCGGCACCTAAAAAACTCATAAATTCTGATAAACTATTCAAATAAGAGTCCAACCATACTAATTTCATCTAGTTCCGACTCCGAATCGATGTTCAAAACTCAATTATTCACTTTAGAAAAGTTTTTGACAACCCCCCTCCCAATTGTTCAATAAAAACATGGATTAATTCACAAATTAACTAGTTTAAATATGTGAATATATAAAAATTGAGGTTAGATACTGACTCCAATGAAAAAATGAGAAGAATGCCGCAAGAATCGCTGCAAATGGAGCTCTAGAACTCAAGATATGCTCAAAATACCAAATAAATGCAGTCTGATTTTTTAATACACAGAAATTTCGCTTATGCGCCCAAAAAGCCGCAGTTGCGGTCTGCCAGCTGTCTTTCTGCAGCTGCAAACCATTTTTCGCACCGGGTCGCGAATGTGAACCCTATTTCGCATCTGCGAAGCACTAGTACCAGCTATCTTCTCTGACACTAAAATAGGCATAACTCCCTCATACGATGTCCAAATTCAACGGTTCTTTTTGCTATGGTTCTGTAATTGCAATACGGATCTAATGCTTCAATCAAAACATAATTTAGAGCTAAATTGCTAAATATGGTACCATTTATGCTTGAAAAAACGACGTTGAAACATCAAATTTACGAGCGCTACACAACCCAAAGCTATCCGAAACTCACCTGAGCCCCTAGGGACCCTGTCCCAACATACCAATAAGTACCAAAAAATAACACGGACCTGCTCGAGGCTTCAAATCCCACATAACAACATCAAAACTACGAATCGCATCTCAAATCAAGCTTAATGAACTATTTTCAATTTTCAAATTCCAAACTTACGCGGAGCATATCTAAACAACTCAGAATCACCTAAAATTTTGCACACACGTTCCAAATGACATAATGAATCTACTCTAACTCCCGGAACAAAAATTCGAACCCGATAACATCGAAGGCAACTCCCGCTCAAACCTATGAACTTTCCAAACCTTCAAATTACCAACCTTCGCCGATTAGGGCCAAAACTTTCTAGAAACATCCAAATGCAAATCTGGGCATATGCCCAAGTCCAAAATCACCATCCATACCTAACAGAACCATCAAAACTCCAATCCGAGGTCACATACACAAAGTCAAACTTGGTGAACTCTTCCAACTTAAAGTTTCCAAATTAAAAATCATTCTTCTAATTCAATCTCGAATCACTCGAAAACCAAAGCCGATCATACACGAAAGTCATAGAAGATCATATGAAGCTACTCAAGACCTCAAACCACTGAACGGAAATGCAAATGCTCAAAACGACCGGTGGGGTAGTTACATTCTCCCCCACTTAAACATACATTCGTCCTCGCATGTGCCAAGAGCCGTTCCAAAGCCATCAAATCTATGTATAAACTTACCATGCACTTACCCATGGGCAATCCTACGTCACCTCTATCCATATAAGCCCGTCAACGCCACCCAACCGAAGGTTCTCTCTTCAACCTTAGTCCATAAACCTTGGAACCCCATCTTTAACATCCGAAATTCATAATAAGACCTGATTCTCGCATCTATATACTGTATAAGTGTGAACAAGCTGTATCAAGCCATAACCATATTCCAAGATATAATCACATGACTCACGTACTCATAGCAATAACTCCCGACCACAATATCTGCCCATTAATAAACCTGGTACCAAGGACATACCTCATATCAAGTAAAACCTTGTCCTGGACCATCATACACTGCTAAGGATCAAACAAACACGTAGAAACTCATAACCACTCATCATATCAACAAGTTATGGAGCTCTCTCACCCCGCCAAGAACCATAGCCAAATTCTAAGCTGGCTATTAATATTACTCTTCCAAACATACCTTAATCAAACCCGATAACACTCATTCTAGGTACAATAACCTTATCTTATCCAGTACAAGCTGTTCGACTAACGCGCCACACTAGTACCACCTCGAGCCACATACCATGCAATTCGTGCACCAAACAAGCAACAACTCGAATGTACCCAATGATGGAAAGAAAATCAAATGAGAGAATCGTCCCACAAGCTCAACAGATACCACCACGAAGCGTAATGCTATGAACCCATCACACAAAGGAGAAAAAAACACATGAAATAAGCACAAAGGATCATATCACAACATAACTCTGTTGCGATGCGTGACACAATCCAAATGTACCGGTCCACATGGATTACTCATTTGCCCAAATTCTCATACTCACCAAACACATATATAACAATAACTAGCATGTGAAGCGCATGACCATAACCATGAAGAAATATATAAAACCATATACCACAGACAAGAAGACCATAACCATGGCGCGATCCACCATTCAACACCCATGAGCCATCTCGTTCGAATTCCTCCATAAGGCCTAAATGGAACTGCATCATGTGTGCAAGTAGTCAACAGTATCACAACCCATCGTAGCACAGGAGAATAACACATGGAACATATCAGAACACGAATAAGATCAACTCTAACCGATGACACACCCCTCAACAATAGCTGTGTTGAGTAAATCAACCCGATCTGACCTAGAATACATATTCTCATTAGGCCTGTCAATGGGCCCCCGAACCGATTCCGATCATCCCAAAATAGATAAATGACCTTCCAAAAGTCCACAATAAGATATCCAAACTTGTAAAATGAACCATCAACGTCTTAACACAAGAATCTCAATTTCTAATCCCAATTCCACCACTAAAATGTTTGACACATCCCTCATGCACGATCATCTCACGAGAAGTACTTCCTTAATTCTTATGTACCACATAGAAAAATCTGAACATCACCAATCGATAAATCAGGCAATTACCGTAATACCAATCAAGCATCCGCTAATCAAAACTCAGTATGCTTTCTGAAATGCGCACCCTTCTCAGGTGATACTAGATAGTGCCAACATTCTTCTAAACATCCAAAACCTTCCATGCTATCTAGAACTCATGACCTTACCTTTGAAGGGAACCGCGACCTCGTACATGCAAACCTCAATCCCACATGTCGCACCACATCTATCATGCCATCATATGAAAATACAAGAATCCCATTATCAACTCTGAATCATAAGTAGGATAGATACTCCATCATCCAGTAATCTTCCACTTGACCCTATCTAGGAGAAAATCACAACGTGCAACAAACTCCCCATGCTTGTAGAAAACATTCGTCTCAAGCCGTGGTTGCACCGTTGAGAACTCTTCAAACCCCGTTTGCACATAACCAAGCCATCATAACTGAATCCCTCTAACTTAACCAAGTCACATAGATCGCTCTACCCAAGAGTATTGCCACAAAACACCTGTAGAGTTTCACCACACCAAGGAACCGATCACCGTTATTACTATGCTGACCTATACCACTACCAAGCTGACCTATTTATTTGAATTCTCCTCGACTTGCTTTCAAGTTAATACTTCTGCTTACCAGTACACGATGATGCTTAACCAAATCTCACCTCAAGAGATCCCAGCATGAAACCACATCGTCCTAACACCCATAATCGTCTGTATTCCCTCTTGAGCACCCAATAGTACCGTAATTGAAATGCCTACTCTGAAGAGACCTTCTGTGAATCTGAAGCTATTTCTCTAACCCTCTAATACTGAATCGATAATGATACGGAATACTACAAGTCTCAATACCCTCCAATGCAAATCTCAGATTCTAGCCACATAAAAATATTCGGGGAAACCCTCAAATACCACAAATGAATGATGAACTCATTAGATTCTTCTCGAGAGTCATCCACTCTGCTCTGATCTCTAATGCACCGCCACCACGAGCCGAACTACTTTTGCCCCATTAGCACACCAACACCCTAAGAAGTAACCCCACCTTAAGTAACCGAGTGAACCCCTTCTCTTTGCACATCACATCCACAACGAATATCAAAACCCAGATTTTTCCAAGATTTCCATATGCCCATAAAGTATAGTACCTCATGCATCTGGCAATTTCCTTGCTCAAGTCATACTCGAAACCAATCTCTTCAAGACATAACCAATCCATAAGTATGCCTCAGACCAAAATTAATATAACACATGACCATGCAATCTGATCATCGATAGTAGACTCCCCCATTTGGCTCGAAGCCATAGTACATAACATTCAATAACCCACAATACTGTTACTCCAGAACTACCATAATCACGCACTGTAATTCAACTAAATCCTTCATATGCTCAAGTAGCACAACCATAAAATACCTCAAATCTTCTGCAAAGCGCGTATCCTTTCTCGCGATAGTCGTGCAACCTTACTCAAGAGATCCAAACTCAAATTGCATCACATACACATCCCGCTGGTTGAAAGAAAACTCTTCACAGAAGCTTCATAGGGATCACACAACCTCAGAATATCCTATGGGAGATAATCCACCTGCTTAGCCTCAGACTGGAATTTCTCTTTGCCCTAACATAGTTACAACCACTATGAAATTTCTAAATTATCTAGAGTCTGAACCCGTAAACAGGACATAAAAATCTACTTCATTCCACAGTTGAACAACTAAAAGATCCCTAACATACTCATAACTCAAGACGATACAACACATCAAGACAGAAATCAAGTATCCATAGTCCTTTACACCCCAAACAAATTCTTGTTGTCACATACAATGCATCTAAGCATAGTCCTCAGTTACATAATACTCAAAATATATCTGTCCAACCACTCACTAAGCCATCAATCCCACTCCCAGGAACACTACCAGACATATAAGTCCAAAAGCACATACTCCCACAATCGAAACTATCGAGCCCATGCTGTGGTCTGAACCTGGCCTCAAGTCTTCTAGACTGGCCTATCTTCACAACGTAGCGAACTCATCTCATACCTCATTTGTAACATCACAAGTTGTCGATGCATAGCTGATACCAACTGTTTGACATAACATACCAGTAGATGGAAGAAAATCAAAGATATACGCTTCAAGCTGAATCAATGTCGCACAATAAGAAAGAAAGATCGGAAGTTTTTCTTAGATGCCATGTAGCCGCTCGAAGATACGTATGGACGTCATCATACCGATCCGCAAGACTTTACTAGACACTTGCTCATGACTCGTAGAACTTATGAACCTAGAGCTCTCGTACCAACTTTTCACGACCCAAAATCCACTTAGTCGTGATAACACCTAACCAACCCGCTAGGTAAACCAAGCAATAGTCAAACCAATTTAATGAAGATAATAAGAATTCAATGAGTGAAATAATTGAATTTCCGTACAATAACCGAAGGATTGATAGTACAAGTCATGAGCCACTAGGACTTTGATTTACAAAGCTAGTATGAAAATAAATACAATATCTATTTGGAATATACATAAACAAAATACGAATCTAAAACTACCAAGGACGCATGGTAGCTATGTCCAGAAAAGCAGGTACATATTTAATGCCAGCTCCTGCCATATACAGCAACATCAGCTCCAAGATCTCCACGCAAGGTGCTGAAGTATAGTATGAGTATAACCAACTCTATGTACTCAATAAGTAACAAACTTAACCTCAGGCTGAAAGTAGTGACGATATCGGAAGAAGGTTAGTGTCCAACACCAATGATCAATAACAACACATGATATAATGATGATAGTAGAATAAAATAATTCAAGAGATATCATGTTCAGCTCGTTCACAAATACAGAAAAGTAGTCATGCTTTCCCAAGTATAACAGTCAAAGCCCAAATCTTTCTCTGAAATCACTAAAGCATATCTTAACCACGGAAATGTAATTTTACAGACATTCAACAACAAATAAGACATTTCGTTTACAATCTAGCACGAGAAAATACATATTTATGCATATATGTCACATACACATGTCAAGTCAATAACATCAAAGAGAAGCCATCAAGTATACTCACACTCATCATGCTCACGGTGCCTGGAACAAATGCCCCTCACCATCATCACACACACAATCACACTCAGCACTGTACGGGCAATTGGCACAATTGCCCCTCACCACATCACACACATATCATTGTGCCTACAGTCACAGTAATACTAGAGTTCGGAGTGGGGGATCCTTTCCCAACCGCTAATAAATAATCAATATCACATATCCCAACATGGGGCCTGGTGCACGCGTCGCCCCTAAATAATACCACTTAGCCCTACGTGGGGCCTAGCATACGTGTCACCTCAATATCAATAACACTCAGCCTAATAGGGGGCCTCGACACAAGCGTTGCCTCTCCATCACTCACCACAACTCTATCGCCCACATTAATGATCAATCCGCTCAAGTCTCCATATGCCAACTTCTCACAGAAAACATAATCCAATTATATAACACAGAAAATTACAATGTGCCACAAATTCAGCTCAAACTCGTATCACGTACAAGGACACCAATAGCATTGAGAAAATATATTAAAAGTTTACAGAGGCAGATATATAACATGCATATATAACTAATATAACTGAAGAGAATGACTACGACCAAGGCAAATTGTTCAACATGGCAAAATCACCCTATCATGTCTTAAACAATAAAGAAGATAGCCTAGAAATGATTTCTAGCATGAATAATAACTCAAATATTCATACAAATGGAGAGAATATGATATCAAAGAAGCATTATAGCAAAACAAGGCATATAATAGCCTAAGAACTACCCGGATCATGATTACCCCGGTGCACGCACACACGCTCATCACCTAGCACGTGCGTCACCCAACACATCTCAAATATCATAGTTCTTAAGGATAATTACCCCCAAATCCAAGTTTAGATATGTTACTTACCTCGAACAAGACCAAAACAATACTCTAGAAATGCTATCCCATGTGAATCGACCCCCGAACGACTCAAAACTAGCCAAAAGCAATTCAAAAACCTCAAATAATGCCTAGGAAACAAATTGAAATGATAAAGGTCGAATATTTAATCAAATACACAAAGTCAACCAAAAAGTTAACCCGGGCCCGCATCTCGAAATCTAACAAAATCACAAATTCCGATAATCCATTCGATTACGAGCATACCATTTCATCTAATTCTGACTCCGTATCGATATTCAAATCTCAATTATTCACTTTAGAAAAGTTTTTGACAAAAATCTCCAATTCTCTAATCAAAACATAGATTAATTCACTAATGAACTAGTGTAATCATGTTAAAATACAAAAATTGAGGTTAGATACGGGCCCCCATGAAAAATCGAAAAGAAAACCGCAAAAATTTCCTCAAACGGATCTCAAGAACTCGACATATGCTGAAAATACCAAATGAACGCAATCTGATTTATTAATACACACAGATTCCGCTTCTGCACCCAAAAAGCCGCACCTGCGGTCTACCAGCTATCATTCCCCACCTACGGACAATTTTTTGCACCTGCATCGTTGCGGATGCAGACCCCACTTATCATATGCATAGCACCAACTATCTTCTCTGACACTAAATAACATAACTAACCTATTCCAAATCACATAACAACAATCCGAACCCGATAACATCAAAGTCAACTCTCGATCAAACCTATAAACTTTTCAAACCTTCAAATCGCCAACCTTTGCCAATTAGGGCCAAAACCTTCTAGGTATATCCAAATACAAATCCGGGCGTACGCCCAAGTCTAAAATTACCAGCTGATCTAATAGAACCATCAAAAATCTAATTTGGGGTCACATATACAAAAGTCAAACTTGTTTAACTCTTCCAACTTAAAGTTTCAAATTAAGAATCATTCTTCCAAATCAATCCTGAATCACTCAAAAACCAAAACCGACCATACACGCAAGTCATAACACTTCAAATGAAACTACTCAAAACCTCAAACCACCGAACGAAAATGTAAATGCTCAAAAGGACCAGTCGGTTCGTTACACTTGAAGTCCCCTCTTTAATCATATGTGCTTACAATTCAGTCTTTCGGAGAATATTGTATTTTGTTTAGACTTTGTGTTTAGTATTCTATTGTGCTCATGCACCCGGTGGCACTAGATTTTAGGGTGGATTCATTTGTATTGAAAATATTAACTTCAGTTATTTATACCATTCCGCTTTTGAGACCATTATTAAAGTTTATTTTCGTATATTTGTTGTTGGCTTGCCTATCAAGCGGTGTAAGGCACCATCATGGCTCTGGTAGGTGTCTGAGTCGTGACAAGTTGGGATCAGAGCACTAGGTTGCATAGGTCTCACGAGTAATGAGCAGGCCTAGTAGAGTCTTGTGGATCGGTACGAAGACGTCTATACTTATCTTCAAGAAGATATAGGGCTACATTAGCCTTTCCCATATGATAAAGAATGGTGATATCATAATCCTTCAATAGCTCCAGCCATCTCCGTTGCCTCAAATTCAAATCTTTCTGTTAAAACAGATTCTAGAGAATCCAGTGATTCCTATACACCTCACAAGACATGCCATATAAAGCCTCCAAATATTGAGCGTGTGGACAATAGCTGCTAACTCCAAATCATGCACTGGATAGTTCTTCTGATGGGGCTTCAATGGGTGTGACGCGTAGGTAATCACCCTACCGTCCTGCATCAATACACACTCAATGCCAACCCGCAAAGTATTAAAATAAATCGTATATGACCCCGATCCTAAAGGAAAAACTAACTTTGGAGTTGTGGTCAAAGTTGTATTAAGCTTTTGAAAGCTCTCTAAACACTTATCCGACCACCTGAACAAAGCATCCTTCTGAGTCAACTTGATCAATGGGGCTGCAATAGACCAAAATACCTTTTCGAAGCGACGGTTGTAACCAGCCAAACCCAAGAAGCTTCTGACCTCTGTAGCGATAGAAGGTCTCGGTCAACTCTGAACTGCATCAATCTTCTTTGGGTCCACCTTGATCCCACCACTAGATACCGCATGACCTAAGAATTCCACTGAGACTAACCAAAACTGCACTTGGAGAACTTAGCATTTAGTTTTCTCTCCCTCAAAGTCTAGAGCACGATCCTCAAATGCTACTCATGCTCCTCCCTACTATGGGAGTACACCTATATATCATCAATGAACAATATGAAAAAGGAATCCAAATAGGGATGGAACATATTGTTCATCAAATGCATTAAAAATGTGGGGCATTAGTCAACCCAAACGACATCACTAAAAACTCATAATGCCCATAACAAGTCTGGAAAGCAGTCTTAGGAATCTCCGAAGCCCTGATCTTCAACTGTTGATATCCCGACCTCAAGTCAATCTTTAAGAATACTCTGTAACCCTGAAGCTGATCAAATAAGTCATCAATGCACGACAATGGATACTTGTTCTTGACAAGCACCTTGTTCAACTGCCGATAGTCAATACACATTCTCATAGACCTATCCTTCTACTTAACAAACAACATTGACGCATTCCAAGATGAAATACTAGGCCTGATGAATCCCTTATCCAACAACTCTTGTAACTGTTCCTTCAATTCTTTTAACTACGCTGAAGCCATACGATATGGAGGAATAGAGATAGGCTGCATGCCTGGTGCTAAATCAATGATGATATCAATATCCCTATCTGGTGGCATGCCTAGTAGGTCTGCTTAAAATACATCCAAAAACTCCCTCACTACTAAAACTGACTGAATAGTAGGAGTATCAACACTAATATCTGTGACAAAATATAGATATGCCAAACATCCCTTCTCAACCATCCGTTGAGCCTTCAAGAATAAAATCACTCTGTTAGGAATACAACCCAGAGAACCCTTCCATTCCAACCTCGGCAACCCCAACATTACCAACATCACAGTATTAGCAAGACAATCAAGAATAAAATGGTACGGAGATAGCCAATCCATACCAAGATCATATCAAAATTCACCATATCTAACAATAGGAAGTCCGTCTTCGTCTCGAAATCACAAATAGTGGCCACACACGACTGATAAACTTGATCCACCACAATAGAATCGCCAATAGTTATAAACACATGCACAGGAGCATCAAGAAAACGATGAGGCATATACAGACAAGAAGCAAAATATTATGACATATATGAATAAGTAGAACAAGGATCAAATAATACTGAAGCATCCTTGTGGCACACAGAAACAATACCTATAATAACTGCATCAGAATCAACATCCTTGGTCCTCCCTGGGATTGCATAGCATCTGGCCTAACCTCCACTAGATTGAGCTCCCTCTCTAGGTGATCACGTCTTAAATAACCTCCACCCGAGCTGGCTGAGCGGGTGGTGTAGCAACCGGTGCGAAAATCATAGTCTGACCTTCCTGCTGCACTGGACCTCTGTGAAGATGGGGCCAGTATTTTCTAACATGCCCAACTCTCCACACTCATAGAAACCACTAACTAGAAATGACTGCGGGGCCTAAGTCGGACTCCGTGAACCAGAATAACCACTAGAAGAATCCGGTACCAATGAACCCTAGACAGATAGAACGCGGTAAAAACTATGCGCTTGGAGGGCACTGAATAAAGACTGCACTGAAGCCCCTCAAATAGGTGGTGGTGAATGATAAGCTGGTCTGCTAAAATAGCCTCTCCCAAATCAACCTCGGCCTCTAAATGAGGCACTATCGAAGCTACCTAAATGTTGGGACCTCTTGTCCCTACCTTACATAATCTCCCTAGCCTGACCGCAGATACGTTCAACACGACGCGTTATCTCCACAACTTGGAGAAAAGCAATTTCGGTCTCTCTAGCCATTGCAAGGCAAATAGTATAGTGAAGACCCTTAACAAATCTCCTCACTCGCTCCTCCTGAGTGGGTACCAAGGCGTGGCACAAACTCCTCTAAGAAGACTTTGGAGAATTGAGCCCATGTAGAAGGAGGTGATCCTGTTGGTCGACCAATCTCATAAACCTACCACCACCTCTTGGTCGGAACCTGTATCTGAAATGCGGTGTACCAAATTGCATAGAATCTCATGACAACGATCCAAGAATTCCTGAGCATCCTCTGAAGGTGTACCACTGATGTGAGGAGGAGTGCAACTTCGTGAATTAATCTAACCTCTTCAGCTCACAAGCTTCATGTTGAGCAGCAATAGTAGGATGAACTCCCCCAATCAATAACTGCAGGAGTCTGATCACTATTGGTCACCTGCTCTGGGGTATGGGTAGCTGGAGTCTGCACTCCACTACTGCCTAGGAAGTAGTTGGTACAGTAGGAAATGCCCTAGCCTAAGCCAACTCTCGAAAAAACCAACCATGCGGATCAAAGCATCCTGAATGGCTGGCGAAATAAATAAGCCCTGGGAACCTGAGTTGGTACCTCTGGCTCCACATAATCAGGAGTGTGCTCCTCAACATGAGCTACCAGTGGTTCCACAACTGCTGTACGAGCAAGGGTTTTAGCTGCAGCACGTGCTCCGCCCCTACCTCTACCTCGACCCCGGCCTCTCCTAGTCCTAGCCTGAGGTGCCGGTGCCTGCTCAGCTGCACCAAACAATCGTGTCCTCACCATCTATGAGTGAATAGTTCAAACTTAGAGTTGAGCAAATTCACACGATAGAAAATGAAAAGAAAAAAGAGAAGTTTTCCTAGTAGCCCTGTAGCCTGGCAAAGATAAGTACAGACGTCTCCGTATTAATCCGCAAAACTATACTAGACTTGCTCGTGACTCGTGAGACCTAAGCAATCTAGTGCTCTGATACACACTTGTCATGACCCTAAAACCCACCAAAGTCATGACGGTGCCTAACAATGCTTGCTAGATAAGCCAACTTTAATAAATAGGAACAAACTTACATAACATAAATAAAGAGTCTTAACAGCGGGATAAACACAAATATTTGAAGGCAATAGCAATAGCACAACTAAAACCATCCCATGATCTGGTGTCAACGAGTACTTGAGTGTTACAGAATCTAAATATAGAGTCCGATCCCAAAATGCAGAACTTTCTGAAAGATTGAACATTAATAACATAAACTAAGAGAAAAGGGACTCCAAGTCCTGCGAACGGAACAACAGCTACCACGAAATCTCACGAAGATGACACCAGTTCCACACCCTGGCAATCACCCCTCTCAGCAGCACCTGGATCTGCACATAAAGTGCAGAGTATAAGTATGAGTACAACCGACCCCATGTACTCAATAAGTAACAAGTCTAACCTCGAGCTGAAAGTAGTGACGAGCTTGAAAATATCCACTATTCAATTCCAATAGCCAATAACAACAATAATAGTATAAAACTGGCAAAAGGAAGGATACCTCAAGTAATATCAAGTTTGACCCTTTCACATTAAGAGAAGAAATAAGCATGCTTTTCAAGAAAGTTAAGGCATAAATTCTTCCTCAGATATCACCTGAACATGGTTTTTTTAAATCAATTTAATGGTGATTCCAAGTTCAAAACATCAAATAGAGACATTAAATACCAATAATCATAATGGAAGTAAACACAATATGATACCTGCATGACAAATATACATGCTAGAATTAATGATATCGCAATTAATTAATCAGGTATATCAGATCTCAGCACATATATAGTGTCAGACAAAATTTTGCTTCATTCAACACACACAATAACACTCAACATTGTATTGTTGCTTGACACAAGTCCTCACCATGCATATATATGACCCATGACTCTACACCCACGATTATTATCTGACTCCGGATGGGTGGGTCCTTGCCCAAGCATTAATCGGATATAAGTCAATGATCAATATTACTTAGCCCAACATGGGTCCTTGCACACGTCACTTCAATATCAATGTTTTAAAAGGCTTTTCTAGGAATCACCTTGGACTCGTCCCGGAGCGGGGTTGTAACGACCCGGCCGGTCATTTTGAGTGTAACTTGACTTTGTGGTTATTGGGCTCAAATTTTGTCTCCAGATGTTAGAAAAGGTCCGTTGTGTCATTTATGACTTGTGTGCAAAATTTGAGGTTAATCAGACTTGATTTAATAAGTTTCGACATCGCTTGTAGAAGTTGGAATTTCCTAGTTTTCATTAGGCTTGAATTGGGGTGAGATTCATATTTTTGATGTTGTTTGATGCGATTTGAGGCCTCAACTAAGTTTGTATCATGTTATAGGACTTTCTGGTATATTTGGTTGAGGTCCGGGGAGCCTCGGGTGCATTCCGAATGGTTAACGGACCAAAAGTTAGACTTGAAGCAATTATGGACTTTTGCTAATTCTGGACTTTTGCCTTCTGGTGTGATTGCACCTGTGAGGGATTTAGCCGCATGTGCCGCTGATGTGGCGCAAAAACATAGCTGGGCTGGTCTTAAAGTATGTCGCAGGTGCGAGGGATCTTCCGCATCTGCGAGCCCGCAGATGCGGAGAATAAGAGAGTGGGCTGTCTTCGCAGAAGCGGATGGATGGTCGCAAAAGCGCATCCTCAAGTGCGGAACTTGGAGCATATATGTGGACCTTGTGGACTTAAGTGACTTCTGCAGAAGCAGAAGTTTTATCGCAAAAGCGATTCCACAGGTACGAACCCAGGTTCTGCAGGTGCAAGAATGCCTGGGCAGTGTTTAAATTCAAGGGTTCTGAGATTTTTTTAATCATTTTGGACTTTGCAAGCTCATATTATGGTGATTTTTGAGAGGGGTTTCGAGTGATTTCTTGAGGTAAGTCACATTTGATCATTTTTATGCAATAACATTGATTACCCATTGAATTTCGCACCTAGTTTATATAGTTTTGAGGTGGAACTTTTGGAGCTTTGGGCTAGGAATTGGAGAGTGAAATTTGGGGATTTGAGTGATGATTTGGTATCGGAATTTGGTAAGCTTGGTATGGTTGGACTCGTGGTTGGATGGGTGTTCAGATTTAGTAACTTTTATTGGGTTCCGAGACGTGGGTCCGGGGTTGATGTTTGAGTTGACTTTTTGATTTTTGGGTAAGAACTTAACATTTTCATATGGAATTGATTCCTATAGCCCATGTTAATTGTATCGAGTTGTTTGTGGCTAGATTCGAGGCGTTCGGAGGCTGATTCGCATGGCAAGGGCTTGCTAGCGGAGTGATTCGATTTGCTTGAGGTAAGTATCATATTTAAACTCAGTTGAGGCACCAGCCTGAATTGTTGTGATAGCCACGTGATTTTGGGTGTACATATGCGTGGGGATGAGCCCATGTGCAGGCACTGGGGTTATATATTCATGTTTGGGTTGTGCTCGGGCTCTTACAAGCCTAGATTTGACTGTTAAGCTTTAAGCTATGATATCTCACATGTTGTATCAGTTTATGTGATCTATTTGAGCAATGTTGAGGCTACTTAGAGGTTTAACCCCTGAACAAACTTGTTAAATGCGTTTCAGTGATGAAATTGCCAATTTGAGCTACGATAGCACACTTTGCACATGCCTACACTTTAGCATGTCATTTATACCAGTCCAGGGACATGAGAATCTTATTTCATTCATCATATACATGTATACTTGATTTATTGCTTCTATATGATATGTTTGAACTAGAGGCCAACGGATTATGTTATTGGCACATGAGTTGTTCGTGCAGCACCTGAGTTGCCAGTACAGATCCATATATTGATATTGTTGACATGTGAGTTGTCCGTACATCACGTGAGTTGTCCGTGCGGATCCATATATTGATAATATTGACATGTGAGTTGTCCGTGCGGGTTCTTTTGTTAGCACGTGGGTTATCCGAGTAGCACGTGAGTTATCCATGCAGTGTGTGCAACTTGTATTTTCTTGATCATTTATATGATTTACTTGTTTCCTTCCTCTACATGCCATAATGCTGTCCGAGCAGGGTATTTGAGAAACTGTGCACATGCACACACGGATATTCTTCTCACGAAGCTTGATGAGTTAGTTCTATTTATTCAGAATGACATCAGAATAACTAGTATCCTCGATAAATGAAGATTCTCTTACCTTACCTTGTTTATTTATGATACTTATTGAGTTGGTTGTACTCACACTACACCCTGCACCTTCTGTGCAGATCTAGGTATTTTCGGGCACGGTGGTTACTGATCATGGAGTTTTACTTGTTCGAAGATTATCGAGGTAGCTGCTTTAGCGTCTGCAAACCTTGACTCTCCTCCCCTATCTCTTAGTTTTTACTTATTCTGTTCTACTTTCTTAGACAGTGTATCAGACTATGTTATTGTATAGATGCTCATGTACTTAGTGACACGTGGGTTTTGGGAAATTCTATATTGAGTTGTGGTGTTTCATCCAGTTCTTATGAGATTCTTATTTACTTAAACCTAATTCAATATGTTTTTGGAATTTAAGAAGCTAGTAACTATGAGTTGTCGGTTTGCCTAATATCATGATAGGCACCATCACGACACTTGTGATTTGGGTCGTGATAAGTTAGTATAAGAGCCTAGGTTACATAGGTCTCATGAGTCATGAGCAGGTTTAGTAGAGTCTTGTGGATCGGTACGGCGACATCTGTACTTACCTTTGAGGGGCTACCGAACCCTTAGAAAAACTTCACATTCTTGTATTCTTGTCGTGCAAATTTGCTGGTTTCGGAAACTAACCTTCTGTTATTCTATTCTCTCATAGATGGTGAGGACACGTGCTACTAGATCGGGCAGACGGCCACAAGTACTACCAGCTAGGGCCACGAGGGGTCGGGGCCGGGGTGCTGCTCGTACAGCAGCTAGAGCAGCACCTATAGACCCACCAGTTGCCCCAGCTCAGGAGTAAATTCCAGATGTGGTTGAGCCGATGGGACCAGCTCAGGCACTAGTTGTGCCTATTGTGATTCCGGGCCTTCAAGAGGCTTTGGCCCAGAGATATTGACTGTTTGCACTAGCCTTCCTTAGGCGATTTTAGTTCAGGTCGTACCAACCACTTCTCAGGCCGGGAGAGGTGCTTATACTCCTACCGCCCATACTCCAGTGCAGGTGGTGTAGGGACTCCAGACAGTGGGGGTATTACCAGTCCAGCCGGTTGTAGTTGCTCCGACCCAGGTGGGTCCCGTTATGAGTGATGAGGAGCAGAAGACGCTAGAGAGATTTGGGAGGCTCAAGCCTCCATTGTTTAGTGGGGCTGAGTCAGAGGATACTCAGGACTTCTTGGATTGGTGCCAGCGAATTCTTCACACGGCGGGTATTCTGGAGACTAGTGGAGTCTCCTTTACTACTTTTCAGCTATCAGGGGCTGCCTTCAGATGGTGGGAGGCCTATGAGAGAAGCAGGCCAGTCGGTGCAGCACCACCTTCATGGCATGAGTTCTCCGTTCTCTTCTTGGAGAAGTTTGTGCCACCGACCTGCAAAGAGGAGTTGCGTAGGCAGTTTGAGTTACGCCGGGAGGGAATGTTTTTGAACCAGTATGAGATAAATTTTTTAGAATTGGCTTGTCATGCGATCTGTTTGGTTCCCACGGAGAGGGAGAGGGTTAGGAGGTTCATTGATGGCCTCAGCTATCAGTTGCGTTTTGTTGACTTGAGAGAATGCATCAGGTGCCAGGTTCAACGAGGTGGTTGATATTGCTCGGCGGCTAGACTTGGTCCGCAATCAGGAGCCTGAGGAGAGGGAGGCCAAGAGGCCTCATAGTTCGAGTGGTTTCAGCAGTGTTTCTTCTAGGAGTTAGTCCCACCACACCAGGGGTATAGGCCCGCTCAGACGGCTTATCCAGCTCATCGTGTGCATCAGTTAGCCACGGTTCTTACAGTGCTCGTTCTGGTCAGTTATCATTTAGTGCATAACCAACATAGAGTTCTCACCATGCCTCGTCTGCTCAGGTTTCTATAGGTAATTCCTCAGGTTATCAGGAGTAGCGGCTTTATCAGAGGAGGGGTTGTTTTGAGTGTGGGGACTTGAGTCATCTCAAGAGGGATTACCCTAGATCATTGAGTGGGGTTCCACAGCAGAGTTCTCGGCCGATGATACCAGCACTAGCAATTATACCACCCGCTCTGCCAGCTGGGGTTGGGGCTCAGGCAGCTAGAGGTCGCCCTAAAAGGAGGAGGCCGATCAGGTGGTGGTTAAGCTCGATTCTATGCTATTCCTGCCAGGCCAGAGGCTGTTGATTCAAATGCAGTGATCCCAATTATTGTTTCAGTGTGCCACAGGGATTCTTCCACATTATTTGACACTGGTTCTACTTATTCCTATGTATCATTATATTTTACTCGTTATTTGGATATGCCCCGTGAGTCCTTAATCTCACTTGTTCATGTATCTACACTGGTGGATGGTACTATTGTTGTGGACCGTGTGTATTGGTCATGTGTGGTGACTATTGGGGGAGTGGAGATTAGAGTCGATCTTTTATTTCTTAGTATGGTTGATTTCGATGTGATTTTGGGTATGGATTAGATGTCTCCATGTCATGCTATTCTGTATTGTCACGCTCAGACCATGACATTAGCGATGCTGGGGTTGCTAAGGATCAAGTAGAGAGGTTCTATATATTATGTTTCTAGCAGGGTGATTTCATATTTGAAGGCTCAATGGATGTTTGGGAAGGGGTGTTTGTCATATTTGGCCTTTGTGAGGGATGTTGGTGCTGATACTCCCACTATTGATTTTGTTTTGGTAGTGCGAGACTTTCCGGATGTGTTTCCTGCAGACCTATCGGGTATGCCACCCGATAAGGACATTGACTTGGCAATGACTTGGTGCCGGGCACTCAGCCCATTTCTATTCCTCTGTATTGTATGGCACCAGCAGAGTTGAAGGAGTTGAAAGAACAGCTTCAGGAGCTCTTTGATAAGGGGTTTTTTCGGCCTAGTGTGTCGCCTTGGGTTGCACCGGTTCTGTTTGTGAAGAAGAAAGATGGTACTATGCAGATGTGCATCGACTATAGGCAGTTGAACAAAGTTACAATCTAGAACAAGTATCTTTACCGCGCATTGATGATCTATTTGACCATCCTCAGGGAGCGAGGGTGTTCTCTAAGATCGATTTGAGGTCTGGGTGTCACCAGTTGAAGATGTGGGACTGGGATATCTTGAAGACGGCATTCAGGACCCGCTACGGTCACTATGAGTTTCTTGTGATGTCTTTTGGGCTGACCAATGCCCCAGCAACATTCATGCATCTGATGAACAGTGTATTTTAGCCATATCTTGATTCATTTGTCATAGTATTCATTGATGACATCCTGGTGTACTCACGTAGCCAGGAGGAGAATGCACAGCATTTGAGGAATGTACTTCAAAGGTTGAGGAAGGAGAAGCTTTATGCCAAGTTCTCCAAGGGTGAGTTCTGGCTTAGTTCGGTGGCGTTCTTGGGGCACGTGGTCTCCAGCAAGGGGATTAAGGTGGATCCAAAGAAGATAGAGGCGGTTCAGAGTTGGCACAGACCGTCTTTAGCTACTGAGATTCAGAGTTTTTTGGGCTTGGCTATTATTGTCACTTTGTGGAGGGTTTCTCGTCCATTGGAGCACCCTTGACCAAATTGACCAGAAGGGTGCTCCATTCAGGTGGTCGAATGAGTGTTATGAGAGCTTTTAGAAGCTCAAGACTGCCTTGACCACGACTGCAGTTCTAGTTTATCCTTCAGTGTTATGCTCTTATAAAGTGTATTGTGATGCTTCTCAGATTGGTATTGGGTGTGTCTTGATGTAGGAGGGTAGAGTGATTGCTTATGCTTCGCGCCAGTTGAAGCCCCATGAGAAGAACTACCCTGTTCATGATTTAGAGTTGGCAGCCATTGTTCATGCATTGAAGATTTGGAGGCATTATCTCTACAATGTGTCTTGTGAGGTATTTACGGATCAACAGAGTCTCCAGCATTTTTTCAAACAAAAGGATCTAATTTTGAGGCAGCGGAGATGGTTGGAGCTACTAAAGGACTATGATATCATCATTCTGTATCATCCCGGGAAGGCCAATGTGGTGGACGATGTCTTGGGTAGAAAGGCAGTGAGTATGGGTAGCCTTGCATTCATTCCTGTCAGTGAGAGACCGCTTGCATCAGATGTTTAGGCGTTGGCCAATCAGCTCGTGAGATCAGATGTTTCAGAGCCCAGTCGGGTTCTAGCTTGTGTGGTTTCACGGTCTTCCTTATATGATCCATCAGAGAGCGTCAGTATGATGATCCTTACTTTCTTGTCCTTAAGGACACGGTTCCGCACGGTGATGCCAAGGAGATTACTATTGGAGATGATGGGGTATTGTGGATGCAGGGTCGGATTTGTGTGCCCAATGTGGATGGGCTACGTGAGTTGATTCTTAAGGAGGCCCAAAGTTTGCGGTATTCCATTCATCCGGATGCAGCAAAGATGTATCAGGACTTAAGGCAGCACTATTGGTGGAGGAGGATGAAGAATGATATAGTGGGGTTTGTAGCTCGGTGCCTAAATTGTTAGCAGGTGAAGTACGAGCATCAGAGACCGGGCGGATTGCTTCAGAGGCTTGAGATTCCGAAGTGGAAATGGGAGCGTATCACCATGGATTTTTAGTTGGACTCCATGACTTCGAGGAAGTTTGATGCTATTTAGGTGATTGTGGACCGATTGACCAAGTCGCATTTTATTCTAGTTAGGGTTACTTATTCTTCAAGTGGTTGGCTGAGATCTGCATCCACAAGATTATTCGCCTTCACGGTATGCCAGTGTCCATCATTTCAAATTGGGGAACGCAGTTTACATCGCAGGTTTGGAGAGCAGTGCAGCGAGAGTTAGTCACACGGGATGGGTTGAGTACAGCATTCCACCCTCAGGCGGACGGACAGTCCGAGCGCACTATTCAGACATTGTAGGATATGCTACGCGCTTTTGTCATAGATTTTGCGGGTTCTTGTGATCAGTTTCTGCCGCTTGCAGAGTTTGCCTACAACAACAGCTACCAATCAAGCATTCATATGGCTCCGTGTGAGGCTTTGTATGGGAGACAGTGTCGGTCTTCGGTGGAATGGTTTGAGTTGGGTGAGGCTAGGCTATTGGGTACTAACTTAGTTTAGGATGCTTTGGACAAGGTTAGGTTGATTAAGGATCGGCTTCGCACGGCACAATCTAGACAGAAGAGTTATGCCGATTAGAAGGTTCACGATGTTACTTACATGGTGGGGGAGAAGGTACTACTCAGAGTTTTGCTCATGAAGGGTGTTATGAGGTTTGGGAAGAAGGGCAAGTTGAGCCCTCGGTACATTGGCCCATTTGAGGTGCTTAAGAGGATTAGAGAGGTGGCTTACAAGCTTGCCTTGCTGCCTAGTCTGTCGTCTGTTCATCCAGTGTTTCATGTTTCTATGCTCCGGAAGTATGTCGGCGATCTGTCTCATGTTTTGGACTTCAGCATGATTCAGTTGGATGGTGATTTGACTTATGATGTAGAGTCGGTGGCCATTCTAGATCGGCAGGTTCGAAAGTTGAGGTCAAAGAACAAAGCTTTAATGAAGGTGAAGTGGAGAGGTTACCTAGTTGAGGAGGCTACTTGGGAGACTGAGCGGGAGATGCGGAGCATATATCCACGCCTATTTGAGACTCCAGGTATGTTTCTAGACCCGTTTGAGGACAAATGTTTGTTTAAGAGGGGGAGGACGTAACGACCAGGCGGTCGTTTTGAGTGTTGTAGCCCCGTTCCCCCATTTACTGCTCATTCTACGTCCAATTATTGATACGTGACTTGCTGGGGTAGTTGATTTAGTTTCGGTGATATTTCGGAGTGAATTGGGACACTTAATCCCATGGTTGGAAGCTTAAGTTGAAAAGGTTGACTGGATGTTGATTTATGTGTAAATGGCTCCGGAATGGAGTTTTGATGGTTCCGATAGCTCCGTTCGATGATTTTGGACTTAGGAATGTGTCCGGATAGTGATTTGGAGGTCCGTAGTTGATTTTGTCTTGAAATGGCGAAAGTAGGAAAATTAGATGTTTTGGAAATTGAGTAGTTTGATCGAGAGTTGGCTACCGGGCTTAGATTTTGGTTCGGGAAGTTGGAAAAGGTCTGTTGTGTCAGTTGTGACTTGTGTGCAAAATTTGAAGTCAATCGGTTGATGTGGCGCCGAAGTGGAGCTGAGCTAGTTTGGGGTTTGTCGCAGGTGCGAGGGATCTTCCTCATCTGCGAGCCCGGAGATACGAGCAAGGCTCCGCAGATGCGAAGAATGGGAGAGTGGGTTGTCTTCGCTGAAGCAGATAGATGGTTGCAGAAGCGCATCCGCAGGTGCGAAACTTGGAGCGTAGGTGCGGACCTTGTGGACTTAAGTGATTTCCGCAGAAGCGGAATTTTTATTGCAAAAGCGGCTCCACAAGTGCGAGCCTAGGCTCCGCAAGTGCAGAAATGCTTGGCCAGTGGTTAAATTCGGGTTCTGAGATATTTAATCATTTTGAACTTTGCAAGCTCGGATTACGGCGATTATTGAGAGGGGTTTTGAGTGAATTCTTGAGGTAGGTCACTTTTGATCGTTTTTATGCAATAACATTAATTACCCATTGGAGAGTGAAATTTGGGGATTTGATGACAATTTGGTATCGGAATTTGGTTAATTTGGTACAGTTGGACTCGTGGTTGGATGGGTGTTCGGATTTTGTAACTTTTGTTGGGTTCCAAGACATGAGCCCGGGGTTGACTTTTGAGTTGACCTTTTGATTTTTGATTAAGAACTTAACATTTTCATATGGAATTGATTCCTATAGCCCATGTTGATTGTATCGAGTTGCTTATGGCTAGACTCGAGGCGTTTGGAGGCTGATTCGCGAGGCAAGGGCTTGCTAGTGGAGTGATTCGATTTGTTTGAGGTAAGTATTGTATTTAAACTCGGTTGAGGCACCAGTTGCCTGAATTGTTATGATAGCCACGTGCTTTTGGGTGCTCATATGCATGGGGATGAGCGCATATGCGGGCACCGTGGTTTTATATTCATGTTTGGGTTGCACTTGGGCTCTTATAAGCCTAAAATTGACAGTTAAGCTTTAAGCTACAATATCTCACATGTTGTAATCGTTTATGTGATCTATTTGAGCCATGCTGAGGTACTTAGAGGTTTAACCCCTGAACGAACTTGTTAAATACGTTTCAGTGATGAAATTACCGACTTGAGTTGTGATAGCACACTTCGCACATGCCTACACTTTAGCATGTCATTTATACCAGTCCGAGGACATAAGAATCTTATTTCATTCATCATATACATGTATACTTGCTTTAGTGCTTCTATATGATATGTTTTGACTTGAGGCCTGTGACTATGCCGGGCGGATTATGTTATTGGCACGTGAGTTGTCCGTACGGATCCATATATTGATTTTGTTGGCACTTGAGTTGTTCGTGCGGATCCATACATTGACAATATTGACACGTGAGTTGTCCATGTGGCACGTGAATTGTCCATGCAGGTTCTATTGTTAGCACGTGAGTTGTCCGTGAAGCACGTGAGTTGCCCGTGCAGCACGTGAGTTGTTCGTGCAATGTGTGGAACTTGTATTTTCTTGATCATTTCTCTGATTTACTTGTTTCCTTCCTCTACATGCCATAATACTGTCTGAGCAGAGTATTTGAGTAACTGTGCACATGCCCACACGAATATTCTTCTCAGAAAGCTTGATGAGTTAGTTCTAAATATTGTTCTGTATTAGTTTAAAAGGCAGAATTACACCGGAATAACTAGTATCCTCAATAATTTAAGCTTATCTTACCTTGCCTTGTTTATTTACGATACTTATTGAGTTGGTTGTACTCACACTACACCCTACACCTCATGTGCAGATCCAGATATTTTTGGGCATAGTGGTTGCTGATCGTGGAGTTTTACCTGTTCGGAGATTATCGAGGTAGCGCTTTGACCTTGACTCTCCTCCCCTATCTCTCGGTTTTTACTTATTCTATTCTACTTTCTTAAACAGTGTATCTAACTATGGTATTGTATAGATGCTCGTGTACTCAGTAACACCTGGGTTTTGGGAAATTCTATATTGAGTTGTGGTGTTTCATCCAGTTTTTATGAGATTCTTATTTACTTAAACCTAATTCAATATATTTTGGAATTTAAGAAGCTGGTAATTGTGATTTATCGGCTTCCCTAGTATCATGATAGGCGTTATCACAGCACTTGTGATTTGGGTCGTGACAGGGGCATTATTAAAACGCCTTGAGGCTCATGTGTGGGACTTAGTTTTGTGAGGCTTACGCCCCAAGCGCCCGACTTTTCGCTCTAAACACGCCTAACTCTCAATGCTCGAGGCTCACCCAACAGTTCCTATCATGTGTCAAATTTACTAATTAGCACTATTGACTCCCAAAATACTTTAACAAGTTCTTTTCATCTATAGGAATATGAAAATTGTGAATAATAACATACCATTGTATTGCAAATTTACTAATTGAGAACAGCGTGAGTGTGAATATCATTTGAATGTTTCTTCTGAAAATAGATATTCAAAATTTATGTCTTTACTTGCTAGATCTTCTTGTCTTAG
>MCJB01020958.1:104104-116143 GCA_002018475.1 Nicotiana obtusifolia
GGTTGATTTTTAGTTATTGGATAAATAAGAGATGAACTAAATAATCAAAAATCCCCAAGTGTCTACTAGCATAATCTCCAAGACCTGGTGCCACAAGTGTATGAGCTACTAGTAGAATATATAAGAATACTACACTACTGTCTGAAGTGAAATAGACAGAAAGTAAAAAAGAAAAAGAAATACTTCGGGTGCTGCAGAACGGGCTCGGGAGGCAGCTCAACAACAACAACAACCCTATCATGTCTCAAACAGATTAGCACATAACCTAGACATGAGTAATATCTCAAGCATTCATACAAGTAGAAACAAAATAAAAAATATAAAACACGAAAATAACGGGGCATGATAGCAAAATAAGACACATAATAGTCTAAGATCTACTTGGATCATGAATAACATACGCACATACGCTCATCACCTAGCACGTGCGCCACCCCCAAGATATCTCAAATATCATATCCAAAAGGGATCAATACTCCAAAAAATCCTTCCCACGTGGATCGACCTCCAGATGGCTCGAATCTACTGAAGAATAACTCAATAACATCAAACATAAAAAAAAATCGATTCCAAGTAATAAATCTCCAATCTTTATCAAATTGCAAAAATCAACCAAAACGTCAACCAAGGCCCACTTTTCGAAATCCAACAAAAGTCACAAACCCCGATTACCAATCCAACACGAGTCCAAATAGACAAGTTTCATCTAAATCCGACTCCGAATCGGGATTCAAATATCACTTAAATCATTCTCCGAAGCTTCTCACAAAATCTCCCTTAGATTTCATCAACAAAAGCCAAAATCAAGAGTAGAATCATGAATAATAATTAAATCCGAGTTAAAAGCACTAACCCAATTCAAGTGGGTGAAAATCACCTAAAATTTCGCCCCAATCTATGCTCCTAATCTCAAAATATGATAAAGTAAGCCAAACCCTCGGAATTAATACACTGCTTAGCAATCTCACTTCTGCGGACTCCGTCTTGCATCTGCAAGCTCGTTTTTATGTCAAAAGGATTGCTTCTGTGAGCTTCACTAAAAAGCTGACCTTCCGCTTCAGCGGCCAAAGTTCCACTTCCATAGACCCGCTTTTGCGGACCTAGCAGCACACTTATGTGTGTTCACCTGTGCCTAACGCTCCGCACCTAGGGACACTACTTCCCTCCACCATCCTTCGCATCCGCAACCCCCTATCCGCATCTGCAGACCAAACCTCGCAGGTGCAAAAATACCAGACCTGATTTGTCGACAAGCTCCAAAGTGATTCGGAATCCATCCGAAACATACCCGAGGTCCTCGGGACCCCATCCAATCACTCCAACTAGTCCCAAAATTATAACATGAACCTACTCGAGGTGTCAGATCACACAAAGTAACATTAAAACTACAAATCGCACCTTAATTCAAGCTTAATAATCAACCTTCAAGCTTTCAAAACTCATGTTGAACCACGTGTAACCAAATTGGAATAACCCCAAATTTTTTACACAAGTTCCAAGTGACATAACGAACATGTTCCAGTCCCGAAACCACAATCCGACCCCAATAGCCTCAAAGTCAATTCCCGATCACACTTATGAACCTTCAAAACTTAGCTTTCAACTTTTGCCAATTAGATCCAAATCGACCTAGGAACCTCTAAATCCAATTCCAGAGATATGCTTAAGTCCAAAATTAACATACAAACCTACTGGAACCATCGAATCACCATTTTGAGGTTATTTACACAAAAGTCAAACCTTGGTTAACACTTATAACTTAAAGTTCCAACCATGGAACTAAGTGTTGCAATTCATTCGAAAACCTTTTCGAAACCAAATCAACCATATCCGCTGTCACGCCTCAAAGCTAGGGAGGTGAGACTGTCATCCGGTGCCTCACTTGATCGAGCGTACTAACTTGAGTCTAAGAGACTCTGAACATACGATGTGGTAATTTTGCCGGCAAGACCGTCATAACTACTACAGCTGACAAACCAAAATAATATACATACAAGGCCTATAAGGCCAACATACTGCACTGACTGACAGGATATGTCTGCAAGCCTCTACTGATAGTTGTATTGTGGTCGAGAAAGGGCCTTGGCCTACCCATACATAATATATATATATATATATATATATATATATAATATACTCAAAACTCTAGACCCAGCAACTCTGAATGACATGGAGCTTACTGATCCAGCTGAACTCGGATAACACCTACTGAGTAGGTCTACCCGTCTGTCTATCTGAACCTACAAGCATGAAATGCATTGCCCCCAAGGCAAGGGAGCATTAGTACGAAATAATGTACTAAACATGTAAGACAATTGAAATAACTGACTCTGAAACTGAACTACTAATATAATAATTGGGAGTCAAAGATGATCTGAAGATATGCTAACCTTCTGATACTGACTCAACTCTTTATATAGTAAGTAAAATATCTATTCGACCATATAAGGCTCGGTACGAGTAACTACTCGGCTGTAGTAGGCTCGCTCATAGATGCTCGGCCATACTAGGCTCGGTATCTAAATCACTTCTCGGCCATATTAGGATCGCTCAGAGGTGCTCGGCCACAATAGGCTCGGTATGTAACTTACCATCTGATCAGAGGTTGTCCTATAGGGACCTGCCCACCGATTATAGCTCGGTGGTGATGAAAATACTGTAATTGTATATATATATATATATATATATATATATATATATATATATATATAGACCCTCTACTCTCTTGATTGATAGAAGACAATACTTAACTGGATATGAAGTTCTGATAAGGGAGAATACTATAACTTATGAGACTAGGATAATGTACATAAATTCAGGAATACAAACTTCTATTTATGTCTCGTTATCGAACGTGTTTAGTTACAAGATCATGAAAAATAAAGGAACGGTTTAGTCTTAACATACCTTTGTCTTTTAATTAACAACTCAACATATATCTTCCCGAAGACTTCAATCTACATTAAGATAGTAAAACTTGTAGTTAATGCCATAGAAGGACTTACAAACATGCTTCTAAGCTAGTAGGCCACATATAGAAAATCGGACAATATTTTCCCTTCAAAATTCCACTTCCTTCTAACTCAAACTAGCACCAAAACAATAAAAACAATCATAACCTAGCTCACAACTCTTGCAAAACAGTACACGCGCACAAACACCTAAATTTTTACTTCCAATCTCAAGTTTCATATGTTTCTTTCATCATTTCACTTGATAAACGTATAGACATGCATAACAACATAAACCATATCATAATCAAGTTTTTTCCACAATTTCCAGCCTTAACAAAGTGTGTGCCTATATATATATATATGTATGTATATATATGTATGTATGTATGTATATATCCTTAAAACAATCCAACAAAAGATAATAACATCGCTTTCCCTTTCAACTGCTATCTTGTAATCTTTCACCCCAACACCACAACTAACATGTAATTTATTTACCCGTAAAATGGTACAGTTGAATTTGTAACGTGATTTATAGATACTTGAATTAATTTGATCTAGGAATATAAATAGCTAAGAACAAAAATAAATTAATTAATGAAACTTGAATAAAATACATGCCTGACTGTGAATGAGCTTCTCCGAAAGCAAGAATAAGAACAATGTTTAGAGAAGAAAGAAAGAATATTGCTAATAGAATAAGAGTAAGTTTAGCCTTTTTTGCGTACAAATATTTCGTACTTACAATGAGTGCAAATTCCTATATTTATTGCTAAACTCAGGGAGACACCGCAAATCAAGCTCTTCTTTAGCATGAAAGGTCCCTCTTGATGGCTGCATAACGGTTGAGTATGAATGCATAACTTCTTTGTAATATCCACTCCTTGAATGTTGCCTTCTCCAACCAATATCTTTTTTTTTCAAACTTTCATCCTTGGTTCCAGCGTCTTTGGAACTCACACAGCACTGGTCACATGTTCGTAACTGGTGCAACCTATTTGTTGACTCATATCCTACCTTGAATGGTTTCTTAGCGGAAAAGTACCTGAATGGTTTCTGACACTTGAAAGGACGCACGTCTTCTTGCATTTAATGAGCCAAACACGTGTTATCCCATGATTTGGAAAATACTTTCATGAGTTACCTAGGTAATGATAGCCTTGTATTCTGCCTCTTATAAACCTCTCCACTTCTCATCATTTTTACCTTTCACTTTTATTAGTTCTTCTTCTTCGAATTTCCTTAGAGCTTTTCTGCGAACCTCTCTTTCTCAATAAGATCTTCATATTCACATTCTTCATCACCATTTCTTCTACTATCTCTTCCCCCGATTGCTCAGGAGCTTTCATCGGTGGCAATCCATCCAAAAATAATAAATCTAAGGAAGCCGATTCTGGACCTCCTACTACTAGCAAAATCATCCCCTCTCAACCAAATTCTGAGATGGATCTCCAAGATCAAAAAGAACCCCCTAACCCTAAAAATTACAGAAACAGACTTGTCAATAGATACCCTTCTTCCATTCGTCCTGCTAGTATCCCTGTTATGAAAGAAGATTGTGGCTGGAAGAATACTGAAGTTTTATCCCCTAATGAAGTGGAAAGGGTTACTTTCAGCAAACTAGGGTACATGTATGTTTACACGTACCCTTTTACTTTAAGAATCGGCAGAGAAATCGATCCAATCATTTTAGAGTTTTGCCAAAACTACCATGTTTGCTTCGCTCATGTAGGTCCGTCAATTTGGCGAACGATATCTTGCCTTCGATTTCTGTGATCCCAGGACGGTGAAACCCTCGCTCTTTCTCATTTGATCAACCTTTGTGCCCCAAAGAATTTCCATGGAGGCATGATCAAAATCAACAAACGCAGCCGCCATGCCATCATCACCAGTGTTGATGATGATGATGACTGTGGTTGGATAGAGAGATTCATTATTGTTGCTACTAGGCACATTTTACAGGTGACAACACCTCCTATCCCTGAATCCTGGAACATCACTCATAAGTTTTTCAAATATCCCTCTTCCACTGTGTTAACGAAAATTCTCTCCTTTGCTAACTTTCCCTTCTCTCATTTCAGCTACTCGTTGGGTTCCTCCATTAGTTCAGAACCATGGTGAGTAAAATTTCTCCCAAAGTTCAACAGGAAGACCAAGAACCATGGTGAGTAAAATTTTCCTTTTCCTTTTTTGATCTTCAACTTTATATAGTATAAATTGTATTACTTTATTTCGTAACATGTAGGCCCCCCGAAGGGATCTTCTGTCTGCCCTGTTGTTGAGGTTTCCCATGACACAAGGGTGGCTAATCAAAAAATTGAAGAAGTCGTTGACCGGGAAAGGGCTCATGATGTCGCTCTTGCTTTCAGTGAAGGCCTTTCTTCCTTGAGTCCCCAGCCTAAGGAGAAAAAACCAAAGAGAAAACTTACCTCCAAGACTGAGGCTCAGAAGAAGCCTCCAATAAAAGAAACTCCAGTAGGACTGACCACAGTGATCCTTGATGAAGATGAAAACAAGGACGAGGATAAAGTGATTTCTCTTCAAAAAAGAAGAAGAAGAACTTCCCATGCTCAACGGGTAGAAATTTGAGGACTCTTTACAGAGTTGGAAATGGATGAAAACACCAAGTCTCGTTTTCGGGCTCCAGTTGTTGCTTCCGATCAGAGGAGTTCCACCTCTAATATCCTCCACCCCAAACTTCAACATCGACTGCCACACCATCAGCTCCTGCCTCACCACTGACCCCAATTGAACAAATGGAGGATGTTCATTCCCCTCAGCCACCCGATCATGGGAACATTGAGAACACTTTCTCGGCACCCATCTGAAATCCCAATGGTAAATGTAATGTCACTCTTTCGGTTTCAAATGAGTGACACTTACTTCCCAAGATGGTGGGGGTTGCCAACTAATTGAAGCCTTTGGCTTCAAACAAAGACCGGCGGAAGATGGAGGCTCTTTTCGCAGAATGTTTGATCAATAATAGCTTGCACTTTGCTGCTCAGGTATCATCCTACTCTTCTCTTTTCCCTTTTTTCTTACTAACAATTATCTCCAATAACTTTAATTTTTTAATTTTCAGGCTAACCTCCTTGCCTCCGAGGTCTTGCAAAAGATGATCCAAGCCAAATAATAACTTATTTTTGAGCGGGATCAAATTGCAGCTAAACGGGACGAACTCGTTGAGGACCTCACGACTTTAGAGGCAAGACTTGCTCAAATGGGCAAGCTTGAAGCTCAGCTGGAGAAAACTGAGCAGGGCTGAGCTACAGGATATTGTGACTATGGCAGCGGAACATGAGTCTACTTCCCTAGAACAAATCAACAACCTGGAGGCAAACTTGCGTTCCAAAATCGAGGAAGCTGCTACCGAGGAGAAGAGAGCAAGGATGGAGGAAATGCTCAAGAATGTCATGGAGCAAAACAGAAAATATGCAAGGACAATATTGACCTTTGCTAGACCTATGACATCGTAAGGGCCGAAAATGACCGACTGCAGTCCAAAATCAAAAAGCTCAAAGACAAACTCCAGGATCAAGAGGATTTGACAAATACTGACCTTTGCCAGACCTATGACATCGTGAGGGCTGAAAATGACTAGCTGAAGTCCAAAATCAAAAAGCTCAAAGCCAAACTCCTGGATCAAGAGGATTCTTTCCTTCTTGAGAAAACTTATGAAATTTATCACATGCGGAGGGAGACTTTGGAGGATGTCAAAAAAGGCATTCCTTATATAGACGACTGTATTGCTGAAGCTCTCAGTATGGAGACCACCACCTACGAGAATATTCCTGCCCGGCCCACTGCTTCAAGCTCCTTGATAAGTGGGAATTTTGATTGCTTATTAGCGCCTTTTAGCTTATATTTTAGTCCAAAAGCAATTGAATTGTGTTTCCGAAATTAATGAAATTGTGCAAAATTACAGGAATGCTGGAAGTTGGTCTCCCAAAATGAAATCCGACTCAAAAAGGAGTGTTCCGAAGCACAAGACAATAAAGGGCGCAGAAGCACAAATGTGCGGTCCACAGAAGGAATTCTGGCCGCAGGAGAAATTACAGACCGTAGAATTCCATCTGCAGCCACAAACCAAGGAGAAACGTTTAGCAAAACTTTGTGCAAAGTGCGGACCGCACATGAATTTTGCAACCGCAAAACTGGGCTAAGAATCAAAGATCAGAGAGTATGAAAAAAGACCAGTCCAGAAGCCTCGGTGAATTGCGGAACACACAAGAATTGTGCGGCCGCAGCCCAGAAATGTGCGGCCGCATTCCTGCTAGATGAAGAAATTTATGGTCCACACATGACATTGTGCGGCTGCCAAAACCTCCCGAGGGGTATTTTTATCCGAGATTTTCAACCTTGCATAAATAGATGAGTTTCATAAAATTAAGTTAAGTTTGAACACCTAAAGTTGCTGTAGCCATTTTTCTTTATAACTCCCCGACCTCGGGGAGCTCGACCGGCGCTCAACAGAGTTACCCCGGTCGAGCAAGCCTGCATAATGCCGTCTACCCAACTCACCCATGAATAAAGAGAAGAATATATTTCATTAATTAGACAGTAAGAGATCATGTGAATAACACCAGTTCGTTTTCATTAGTTACATCATTAACAAGTCTCCAAAACAGTACCTTGTACAATCATAGTTAAAGTGGAACAGATGATACGATTACAGCATTTTTAGTTTAACCTTCCCAAAAATAGATACAACGCACACTATGTCTACGGAGCCTCTAACAGAAACAAAAGGGTGCTATGACAGTGCCGGAAACAAGGCCCCAGCTATACCTCAAAACGCTATGTACAAAGGATAAGAGATACAGGACCCCGAAATGAAGTGGGGCTCACCAAGTTAGCAAAGGAGAGGGTGTGCTTCTATTACTGATCAATACCACCTGCTATGGAACCACCTGCATCCATTAAAGATGCAGCGCCCCCGGTAAAAGGGACGTTAGTACATATGGAATAGTATTAGTATGTAAAACTAAACATCCTCTCAATAGAACGAGTAACAGTAATGGAGAATCAAACATGAAATCAATAAGAGTCTCAAACAGTACCAAGGTGCCAAGTTAGGGGAAAGGTAAATTTCAAGTACGTTTCAGTAATTTAAGTTGGGAGATCTTTAGCACCGATACACCACCGTGTTTTAGCACGGAGTCCGATCTCAGTCTGACTGGCTAAGCCGTCTCACCCCAAGACATATACTCACAATGCCACCATGTGCGCAGCATAGCGTCCGATCTCAGCCCGATCGGCTAAGCCGTCTCACCACAGTGCCGTGTGGGTTTGACATCACATCACATCTCGCTAGCAATAATCTTATCCCATTTAAGGGGAAACATCTCAACACACCAATCTCATCCCATATTATGGGAAACAATCTCATCACATTAACACAGGGATTTACCCCTCAATCACTCCTGCACCAGCACGTGTAGTTTGGGGGTTAGGTTATTTCGACCTACCCTTCCTCGGTGGCTAATCAATACTCCCAAAGCATTTATTATCAAAAGTATTTACCACTAATTTCATATCCTTTTACAAGTCATTACTTTTATTGGCACCATTGGCCATAACGCAATATCATTCTTGGCATGTTGGCTGCACATCATATTTCATGTTCTCTTCTTTCACTTTCAAATATCATTATAGATAATCAACGACAAGGCCTTTTAAATTAAGACTTTAAACACATATTTGAGCAATTTAGGGTGTTAGGCAAATGTGATATCTTACACAATTGACATAATAGCCTTCATTAGAATCATGTTTTTAAATCATAACTTAATAACATACAACCCATACTTAAACCACTTTCTCAACAGTGACTCAACATAACAAGAATCTTTGGAATACCTATTGAACGCATATTTATTTTGACACAAGACTTATTTGGAATAATCAATTTATAATAAACATCACCAGACTTACAAGTATATTATGGGTTTCAATTCTAAGAGAAGAGTTTAGCCAACATACCATGCCTCGAAATTTTTAAATTACTACAATATTCCGGAAATCATAGCCACTTCGATCTATTTAGAGATATAGTAAAATTGAACATAAATTAGGAAGGAGTTCATAGATCTAGCTTACTTGAACATTTTATCAAATACTAGGTGTGCATTAAGGTTTCAAGGTCCTCCAATGGTGGATTCTTTAATCCCACTACCCAAAGTTTACCTAAATGAGCTCAACAAGCTTCCCACTACCCTTGATGGTACATCCATGTAAAATAAACAAATCTCATCCTCAAAACCTTCCTCCCCATTACCTATTCCCAAACAAATTTTCGTAATTGATGGTTAGGGATAGAATCTTACCTCCTGGTTGAAGGCTTGTGAGCTTTCTTGTTTAATTTCAAATCTTGGACAAGATTTTGGAGGAACAATTAGCTTAGGGACTTCACTTCTCACTCTAGGGCACTCCCTCTCTCTAAAAGTACCAGATACCCCCTTTAGAAATGGTCCCTCACATCTAGTTATCGAGATAGGGTCGGGTTAAAAAGATAGAAAAAATGAAGCCCTGATGCAGATCTACGACCACATAACGCTTCTTTGGTCCGCAAAATAGGCCGCATAATGGCCCTCCGGAACTAGGCACCCCTGCCTCACTCTGCGACCGGTCTGTGGTCCGCAAACCTATTCTGCGGTCGCATTTCCTCCGGGATTTTTTTGTGCTGGATCTGCGAGGGGTTATGCGGCCGCATAATGGTCCAAAACTTTTGCCAAATTTCTGCCTTAGTCTGCAGCAAATATGCGGTCCACATATCAGTTCTGCGATCGCACAATGGACTGCAAAAACACCCTGCAAGCCTACTTCGGCACCACGAAACCCCGGATTTTAGGTAAAATTCTACAAAGCCTTACAACTTCTTTAGGAAGTTTTACATTGCTTTGGTGTATTTACAATAGACTTAATCATTTTAATCTTCCATTATGAGTTTAATTAGTTTTTCTCCCTTATTTTCTTCAAATCCCATTATGAGTAGCTAGAATTTTACTAGGGTTGTGACCCAACCCTAGTGTGTAAACCTTATGGGTATCTCATTTAGTGCTTGTTTATGATTGGGTGTTGATTATTTAGCTTAGTTCATGCTTTAATTGTAGAATTAATAGTTGTAAACATTAGTTAATGTCTATTTGACTTAGTCTCTACTTGAGAAAGAGGGACCTAGTCTAGGATAACTTAGCTAACAAGGAATTGGGTTAATTGAGAGCTTGATTAACCCAATTAATGGGTTCAACCTAGAGATAGTAATAACCCGACTTGAGCTCTTATCAACTATTTTGGGTGATACCCATTTGGTCTTGAGAAAGCCAAATTGGGAAAAACCACTCTTTGACCAAGAGGTATTGAGTGGGTAATGTAGGGTTGAGAGCTATAATACACCCCAACCAACAAAACAAGCATTAACGTTTTTATCCCATTGAGCAAACACATAGGTTATGGTCACAGCCCTAGGCCTTTTACCCATTTGGAAAAACCCTAAAAATAATTATCTCTAGTCTATTTTCTTTATCTTGCAATTATTGATTAACAGTAGATATAGAAAACAAATTGTGGAAGTGAAATCTAGATAATCCAATTGCTCAATTAAAATATATACCCCTAACTCCCATCCTAGCTCCCAATGGATTCGACCCCGACTGTTAGTTGGATATTTATGATAGCATACGACCGTTTCATATCTCTATTGAGGTGTACTTTGGACGTGATCAATTTTTGGCGCCGTTGCCAGGGAGTTAAAAAATGGTGTTAGCTATATATTTGGGTGTATTTTTGGAATATCTTCTTTTCCTTCCGTGTTACTAACTTGTTTGAAAAATCGTACATACCACCATGGCGAACAATGAGCTCGAAAATTTGCGTTTGGGGAATGTGGACATCGAGGATGACCAAGTTGATGAGGTTCCTCTTGAACCTCAAATCAATAGAAGAGGTCGAGTGCCCCATGATAATGTCCCCGCTCCACCTCCACCTCCACCACGAGTGGCTCCACACTAGGTGTTACCCAATGAAGGATATGCTAGTGTAATAGTCCCTCCCCGAATTAGGGCGGGAAACTTTCAAATCACCAATGTGATGCTCACTTTGCTAGAGCAACGAGATTTCTTCACCGGTGCTCCAATTCAAAATGCATACAAACATTTGAAGGGGTTTGTGGACACGTGTTGGGGGAGAAAACAAACAAATGTCTCCGAGGATGCATTTAGGCTAAGGCTTTTTCCCTTTTCTCTACGAGGAAAAGCTTTAGATTAGTTGGAACGTTTTCCAAACTATTCCATTCACACTTGGGATGAGTTGGCGGAAAAGTTTATTTCTAAGTTCTTCTCTCCGGGTCACATGGCTACACTTAGGGATAAGATTTTGGCATTCAAGCAAGAGCCAAATGAACCACTACACGAGATATGGGAACGTTATAGAATAATGGTTGAGGAATGTCCCAACAACGATATGACAGAGAATATGATTCAACAAACTTTCTATCATGGGATTAACACAACCAACCAATGTGTAGTGAATCAACTTGCCGGTGGGAACTTCATGACTACGCTTATGTGGAGGCGTGTAAGATTTAGATGAAATGGCAGAAACATCATCAACGTGGCAATCCCGGGCTAATGTTCCACAAGGTGATTCGAACGTGATCCACCTTCACAAAGAGTTGCATAAAAATGGGCAAGTCGTTGCCAAATTGACCACCACCACGAATCAATTAGCAAAGGCTCAACTTCAACAAGTGCAAAATCCTAAGCAAGTCAATGCCATGGAAGGAGTGAACATGATGGTGAACAAAAGATGGACCAAGGGTCCACAAGTGCAACATCGAGTGGAGAATATGTGCAATGGTTTTGATCAAAATGATTCTTACAATGAACAAGAAGAGGAGGTGCAATATGTGAACAACTTTCAAGGGCAACGAAACAACTTCCAAGGCCCAAACCAACAACAATAGTGACCTCAAAACAATCAAGGCAATTGGAATTCAAACAACCAAGGAAATTGGAGTGGCAACAATCAAGGGAATTGACATAACAACAACAATCAAGGAAATTGGGGGGGGGGGGGGGGGGGAAAA
>MCJB01020958.1:121343-172993 GCA_002018475.1 Nicotiana obtusifolia
GTAGTGGGTTAAATAATACATGCTCTATAGGGACTGGGTCAACATATTTTCATGCCTCTATGCTGTTGAAATGTCAAAATTTGTACAAAATGGCAAAACCTAGATAGAAAAACTGACTGTTCGTAGTTTTTGCCTTCTGCGGCCGCACTTGAAATTATGCAGTCTACAAATAGTGTGGACGTAGGTTTAATTCTGCGGCTGTAGGTTTTCCATCGCGGCCACAAGATAGCCCTTCTAGAGTCTACACCTTTTGACTCAATTGTGCGGCCGTAGGTTTAATTGTGCGGACCGCAAAAAACAGGTTGCGGCCGTACATCAGCCAATTCTCTGTCATCAGAGAGTTGGCACTTTTTGGGATTAAGAGGTGCAATCACAAGTGAAATTGTGTGGACCGCACTTCACTTTTGCGGCCGCAAAACAAATTTGTGCGGTCCGCAAGGCCTCATCTGCGGCCGCAAGAAAATTGTGCGGACCGCAGGTCATTCTGCTTCAAGCATGCTTTAACTGTGAACCTCACTATGTTTCTTGGTGTATACTTTCATATCTCCCTGTACGCCTGAACATGAATTGTAAATAACAATCGCCTTTGCTTGATACAGATAATGGTTCGATCTAGAGGCAGAGGTGACACTTCTAAAGGGAGGGTGAACCTTCTAGGGGTCGAGGCAAAAGTGCCTTAACCCTCAACCAACAAAGTACAATAACAAAGAAAGCAACAACCGGCAGAGGGAGAGGTGCAGTTCTCTTCGAGACGAGCTCTTATGTCCCGTCTAGGGAAGCATCAGAGGGCAATTCAGCCTTTGTTTAAGAGCAGTCGGCCGTACAGTCAAGGCCGCAAGGAAGATACCAACTCAGGGACGAGTCCTCCTCATCTCATAGCACTTCCAAGGGATCGAAAAGTGCTAGTCATACTTCTGAGCCATCGGCTACACCTGTTCTTGAGGCACAAGATACACCAGTTCAAGATATCCTTGATGATGGCAAAGGGGGTGATGCTACAGCTGCCAGCCTTGAAAGGTCGAAGAAGAAAGAAGTCTGGGAGGACCGTTTTGTCAGCTTGGCTATCTTCACCAGCTTTCGTACACGGCGGCCAGTGAGGTCACTTACTCTTGAGCGACAGTTTCAACTGAAAGATTTGAAGAGTTACAACCCAGCAGTGTTGAGACAGTTCAAGGAATGCAAGGGGTGGATGTGGTTCACCCAGAGTATCATGGATGCCAAATAGTACCTTGTCCGTGAATTCTATGCCAATGTGGTGCATATCAAAAAGGGGACAAAGGTCACCAAAGTGTGCAACGTCAAAGTGAGATTTGATCAGCATACACTCAACACATACTTAGGTTTTGAAGATGGCTTGAGATGGGAGATGCAGCCCAGCCTTGGTTAGGAGAGATTCTAGTAGCACCAGGGCCACCACCACCATAGATTACCGATGGCGTTCCTATCCACAGGAGCACACTAGTTTTGAGGCGAAGGGGTGGCAAACCTTTGTTTACAGCAGATTGGACCCGTCCTAGAATGAGACTTACCTTCCGATTCCTGGGGCAGTCTTGGTTGCATCTATTATGGTTGGGTACCCTATCAATGTGGGGGCCGTGATGTCGGCCAACATCTCAGTGATTGCTCGGCGAGATGACTCATCCTATCCGTATCCCAACACTATCACAGAATACCTCACAGATGCAAGGATAGAGTCGTGGGATTATGTCACAAAGGTGAGGCCGAAGAAGCCTTTTACTTGGTATTCACTAATGGAGGCGAACAACCCGAAGAAGAAAGTTCAGAATCTTACCACTATGGGCCAGTATGATGAGACAGTTAGGGTAGAAGTTGATGCAGTTGTTGTTCCATCCACTTTGGCCGAGCCTTTCTCCAGTGCCGCATCTATGCCTCCGCCACAATCCACAGCCCCTTCTGCAATTCCTGCTACAGCTTCCACTTCGTCTTTGAAGCCGATGCCCATGCCTACTGCCCCACTTTCTGCGCTGCGAGTCTCTCAGAAATTGGAAAGCCTCAACAACTGGATGCAGAGAAACTGCAAAGCTGTCTGACTTATCCAGTATTGTTGAAGCACTGTCTACTGCTCAAGCACATCAGTTTCCTCCAACAGTTAAGGAGACATTGAATAAAATCCTAGAGAACTAGAACACCATTATGGTGACCTTGGTCCAGCACGAGTTAGTGATCGAAGAGCTGGGAAAAGAAGTAAAGAAGATGAGAAAGTCCCAGGCCAGCAAGTCAGTGGACTAGCTCCGGAGATATGTGACCGGGCTTGCTACAACCGGAGATCTGCCATTTGACATGCTGATTGACCTACACCATTCAGGCCCAGATCCTACAGCACCGGTGGCACCAGATAGCCAGTCTGAGGAGCCAGACCTTGCTGTAGATACAGCCGAGGCAGTGCGTCAGATGTTCACCAACCCAGCCACACCCAGACTTGAGGATGATGAGATTCAGTTGGATGAGACTGAGGGCGGTGACATTTCTGGGGACACAGAGATGTCCAAGAAGCCATAGGGAGTTTTCTTTACTCTTTCCCCTCTTTTAATCTTGGTTTGTTAAGCATTGGGGATAATGTTTATCTTTATTCGGGGGGTGGAGTTTATTAATCACTTTTGATACATTCTGAGACACTTGACCTGTAATAACTTCATAGTATTCTCTTTTTTCTTATTATGTATATATTCTCTCTCTTTGTCTCATTATGTACATTCATTCTATTTTTAGTAGTTTTTACTTAGTAGCTTCTTTATTAGTTCTTTGTTTGATTTAGTAGCTTCTTTTTATGTTTTAGTAGATATAAGCCTTTGGTTTTCTTAATGTCACGGTTCTTTCCAAAGGTAGCTGTTGTGTGAACCGAGTAACTCGTCCCAACGATGGATGGCATGACAACCTTCTTAATGGAAGGAGTCCGTTTTTGGTGTTTAGGTAATAATAGTAGTAGTAATGAATAAAAAGACCTAATTAAGTCATGTTCGAAGAGTCAAATATGCTTCAATTGGTACCAACACACTTAACTACGTGCTTATGGTTAAAAATAATGTTTCTGAAAGAAATAGCTCTAGTTAGTGACTTCGTGACTCTTGTGTTGACTTTGGCAATCAGCTAGTGGTTTAATTGGACCATAGTGATTTTTAAAATTGAATGTGGTCGTTGTGGGCCCTCGATTCTGTCCTCTTTAACAATCCGGTTGTGTGAGGGTGAGATGAATGGTTGCTAGTCCAAGTATCCGTGCGAAGAGTCTAGAACTTGCCTCGGATGTGTTTCAAGGTGAAAACCTACGTTTGCTTGGTTTAAAAAGTGATTGTAGGCCCTCCTTGGCCCGTTTGAGTTATATATTGCTAACCAATGTCATTATCCCTAGTCAACCCCTTTGAGCCTCTAGCCTTTCTCATTTGATAACCATGTTACAAGCCTTTACCCATTTTGTCGTGACCCTCTCTTGGCACCCGAGCTTTCCTTAACACTCTTGTGTAACAAATGGCTAAAAACGTAAGTTTTGGAGGGAGATGAGGAACTTGAAAAAGGTAAGGCACAAAAATAGAGAAGAAATGAATTCATTGAGAAGAGAAGGCAAGAAAAGAAAAGGACAAAAAGAAAAATGCAAAAAGTTAATAAGTGAAAGGGTTGAAGGGATTCAAAAAAAGGTAATGATCCAAAACATGGAGAAATCAAAAAGGGAGAAAAATAATGAAATGATTAAGAAAGAGTGATGTTAAGTCTCTCTAGTCCCCAATGAATAGAAAGTGCCTCTAAGAATTGCCAAAGTGTGAGCCGAGAAATGAAAAAAATGGAGTGCTTAAGGAAAGATGTAACCACTCACCTATATTGTATCAAACCCTAATCCAAAAGCCTTCATTACATCCCGAAAGAAGTTTTACTTGATTCCAAGCTGAGTGATCTTACACTAGTGGCAATCTACATGAGGGGCAAGCCTATAGTACTTGAAGTCGTTCTTGCGACATTCTCTTGAGAGAGATGAGTGAACCTTTCATAAATCTTTGGATTGAGTGCTAAACTTCTTAAGTGAGCTAGGCAAATGGAAAGTAGAGGAGGAAGAGTTAGGAGTCCACCATGACCTACATGATAGAGCAAGAGTCCTTGATGAATAAACTCAATTCTTGAAGCTCGAATGTCACATTAGAATATGTGCATGAATGTTTAACTTGTCGCCTTGTTGATAATATATGAGTAGTGTGGGTAATTGTTGGTCCCAACTGATGTGTGGATAGCTCGCTTTTGACTCGCTACAATGTCCATTAACTTTTGTAGGTGGGAACTCATTTATTTGCTTAAGGACAAGCAAAGATTTAAGTTTGGGGGAGTTGATAAGTGGGATTTTGATTGCTTAATAGCACCTTTTAGCTTATGTTTTAGTCCAAGAGCAATTGAATTGTGTTCCCGAAACTATGAAATTGTGAAAAATTGCAGGAATGCTAGAAGTTGGTCTCCGAAGATGAAATCCGATTCAAAAAGGAGTGTTCCAAAGCATAAGACAATAAAGGGCGCAGAAGCACAAATGTGCGGTTCGTAGAAGGAATTCTGCGGCAACAGGAGAAATTCGCAGAATTCCATATACGGCTGCAAACCAAGGAGAAAAGTTTAGTAGAACTTTGAGCAAAGTGAGGACCGCACATAAATTGTGCAAACGCAAAACTGGGCTAAGAGTTTGCAAAAAGACCAAGTCCAGAAGCCTCTGTGAATTGCGGACTGCACAAGAATTGTGCGGCCGCAGAAGAGTTCCCTTGTGGCCGCATCTCAGAAATGTGCAGCCGTAGAACTCCACTTCCTGCCAGATGAAGAAATTTGCGGTCCGCACATGGAATTGTGCGGCCGCAGAACCTCCCGAGGGGTATTTTTGTCTGAGATTTTAAACCTTGTATAAATAGACGAGTTTCACAAAATTAGGTTAAGTTTGAACATCTGAAGTTGCTGTAGTTATTTTTCTTTACTACTTTAGGAAGCTTTGTATTGCTTTTGTGTATTTACATTAGATTTAATCATTTTAAGCTTCTATGATTTTAATTAGTGTTTCTCTCTTATTTTCTTCAAATCATATTATGAGTAGTTAGACTTTTACTAGGGTTGTGACGTAACCCTAGTGTGTAAACCTTATGGGTATCTAATTTAGTGCTTTTTTATGATTGGGTATTGATTATTTAGCTTAGTCCATGCTTTAATCATAGAATTAATGGTTGCAAATATTAGTTCATGCCTATTTGGCTTAGTCTTTACTTGAGAAAGAGGGACCTAATCTAGGATAACTTAGCTAACAAGGAATTGGGGTAATTGAGAGATTGATCCCAATTAAAGGATTCCAAATTGGGAATCCTCATCAACTATTTCGGGTGATACCTATTTGGTCTTGAGAAAGCCAAATTGGGAAAAACCACTCTTTGACCGACAGGTGTTGAGTGGGTAATGTAGAGTTGAGAGCTATAATACACCCCAATCAACAAAACAAGCATTAACATTTTTGTCCCATTAGGCAAACACCTAGGTTAGGGTCACAGCCCTAGGCCTTCTACCCATTTGGAAAAACCTTAAAAATAATTATCTCTAGTCTATTTTCTTTATCTTGCAATCATTAGATTAACAGTAGAAATAGGAAACAAATCCTTGTTGTGAAAGTACAATCTAGATAATCCAATTTCTCAATTGAAATATATACCCCTAACTCCCATCCTAGCTCCCAGTGGATTCGATCCCGACTCGTAGTTGGGTATTTATTATTGCATACGACCATTTCATATCTCTATTGAGGTGTACTTTGGACGCGGTTACTCCTCGAGTACTTGTTTTGAGTCCTCAGAAACTGAGGAGGAAGAAGAAGAAGAAGAAGATAAGGACACGGATGAAGGTGCTGAACCGGATGCGGAAATCCCTTCACCTTCAAAAGATGCAGCAGAGACTTCTCGTCCTTCGGACTCTGCTGATAAAACCAATTAATGTAATCATTTTTTTTTGTAATTATGTCGAAACCTCTATTAATTTTGGCATTTTAAAAAATAAAATACATACTTTACTTAATTTATGTGCAAAGACATCTTTTATTAAACTTTTGTACAAAGACAACTTTCCAGTGGTAAAGTTCGAGAATTTTTTTACATCAGATAACTTTAATATCAGGCATTCATACTACCAGCTTTTACCCTTTAACCATGAAAGTTTCATAAGAGAGCGCCCTTATATTTACAGTGTTCTTGAAGAGGATATCTCCTGTTCATTCCGGCACTAGCATTTGAAGTTTAACTAACTTTCACATGAAAAAGATCATATCGTATCATTTGGACAAGAAATAAGATAAAAACAGAAGAACTTTAACTTATTTCTTTCATTTTCAAAAGTACATTTACATAAGCAAAATTTCTCTTAAGTAAATAAAGCTGCCAATATATGTGGTTAACTTGTACTACTTATTTCTACGGGGCTGATAATGCAGTCCTCGATCCTGACAAGATATAGCTTTCGGTTCGAACAGTCTCCGATTTTAATGAAACTTTTAATGCTTTGATATACAATAGTTTTTCCTAGTGTTCGGATGCAAAGTATGAGAATTCAAACACTGGAGTTCATGTTGTTTCCGACGATCCTTCTTCGTAGTATGCTTTACGTTGCTGCCTTATTAAAATGCTTGCTAGAAAAACCCAATTGGGACAAAAACTGGATGAAGGAAAAAAGAGTGCAGCACATACTTTCAGTATCATCAAGTATCTTCAATAGTAATACCTTTGGAGGTGAGTCACGTTCCAATTGCTTGGTAATTTTACTCCATCTTGATTTTCCAATAGATATGAACCTTTACCGGTTATAGTTGAAATCTGGTAATGTCCTCCCGATATTTTACTCCATCTAGATTTCAATGTCCTTCCGATATTAAAATCTTGACTTTATCATTGTTCAATAAGCCCATAACACCCCTGGCAACACTTTTGGCTAGCTACCTTCAGCATTCTCTAATTTCGTTTTTAGGTATTGAATTATCACCTTATTGGTTGACTCTGCTTGACCATTAGCACTTGGATGATATGGGGAGGACGTGATTCTTTTGATCTTTAGTCCTTCTAGAAACTTTATATCTTTGGAAGCTATAAATTGTGGCCCATTTTTCACAAGCAATATATTTTGGTACTCCAAACCGGCAAATGATATGATCCAAAATGAAATCAATCACTGCTTGATATCCAATATTTTTGAAAGCACCTGCTTCAACCCACTTAGTGAAATAATTAGTTAAAACTAAAAGAAATTGTACATGTCCAGGCCCCTGAGCTAAAGGAGCAATTATATCCATCCCTCATTTCATGAATGGCCACGGTGACACCACTGAATACAGAAGCTCCACCGGTTGATGCACTAACTGAGCATGACATTGACACTTATCATATTTTTGTACAAATGTCTTCGTGTCTTGTTCCACCCGGGGCCAATAGTAACTGACCCTTATTAATTAAGAAGCAACGAGTCTGCACCGGAGTGATTTTCACAAACCCCTTCGTGAACTTATCTCATCACATAATCAACCTTTGATGTCCCTAAACATCTAGACAATGGTCATTGGGAAGATCTTCAGTATAATTGACCATCAATAAGGAAATAACAAGAAGCTTTAGCTCGTAGTGACCGGGAGGCTTTAGAATCTTCAGGTAATTTTCCATGCCTTAAATAATCTATAAACTCGTTTCTCCAATCCCAGATTAGGTTGGTCGAGTTAACTTCGCAATACCCATCCACTTCCAGGGCTAGATGCAACAGCTGAACAACTATGCCGGAATTAACTCCTTTCATTTCTAGGGACAACCCTAAATTAGCTAATGCATCCGGCTCCATGTTCTCTTCCCCTGGGATGTGAATCACCGACCACTCCCTAAATTAAGAAAGTAAAACTTGAACTTTATTCAAGTATTGCTGCACGCGCTCTTCTTTAGTATCAAAGATGCCACATGTCTGATTCACTACCAGCTAGGAATAGCATTTTATGTCAATCACCTCGGAGCCTAGTTCCCACGCTAATTCAAGTCCTGCAACCAAAGACTCATACTCGGCTTCACTATTAGTCAAAAGAACAGTTCTAATAGCATGTCTTAGGGTCTTTCCCAAATTAGTAATTAGTATTATCCCAAGACTGGTTCCTTTTACATTGGAAGCTCCATCCGTAAACAAGGTCCATACACGGAGACGGTTCCCGATGCCATAACTGCTTCTTTGGCATCTAAAGGCATCATTCCCGAACTAACGTCGGCCACAAAACTTTTGACTTAATAGCAGTCCACGACTTATATTTTATATCAAATTCACTAATTTCAACTGCCCATTTAGCCAATCGACCTGACAATTCAGGTTTATGAAGGATATTCCTTAAGGTAAAAGTCGTCAAGATGGCTATTGGATGACACTTAAAGTAGGACATAAGCTTTCGAGAGACAACTACGAGAGCTAGAGCCAAATTTTCCATGTGCGGGTATCACTTTTCCGCACCTGAAAGTATCTTAATAACATAATAAATAGGGAATTATAAACCTTCTTCCTCCCGAACATGAACTGCACTTACTGTAACCTCCGATACCGCTAAATATATCAACAGTTGCTCTCCCTTCTTCGATTTTGACATCAAAGGTGGGCTAGAAAGGTACCTTTTCAAGTACTTCAATGATTGTTGGCATTCAGGAGTCCACAAGAAATCATTTTTCTTCCTTAATAGAGAAAAAAACTGATGACATTTCTCTTACGGCCTTGATATGAATCTGCTAAGGGCCGCTAGCCTGTCGGTTAGCCTTTGTACTTCCTTTACAGTTTTCAACTGATCAGGGATATCTTCTACTGCCTTAATATTGTCGATATTTACTTCAATCCCCCTTTGAGAACCAAGAAGCCAAGGATTTCCCGAACCCAACACCAAAAGCCCCATGACGGGCGCCAAATTATTTACCTGTAAAATGGTACAGTTGAATTTTAATATGGTTTACATACACGTGAACTAATTTGATCCAATAGTATAAAATAACTATGAACAAAAATAAATTAATTAAAAAAACTTGAATAAAATACAAGCTTGACTGTGAAATGAACCTCTCCAGATTAAGCTTCATGTTGTGTTTCCTCAAGATGTCGAATGTTTCTTGAAGATGCATTAAGTGATACCCTAAACTAAGAGACTTAACCAGCACATCATCAATGTAAATCTCCATAGTTTTCCCAATTTGACGCTTAAACATTTTATTAACGAGCATCTAATAAGTGGCTCCGGCATTCTTAAGCCCAAAAGGCTTCACATTATAGCAATATGTGCCAATGTTTGTGATGAATAGGTTTCTTCTTGATCCTCCGGGTGCATTTTAATTTGGTTGTACGTAGAATATGCATCGAGAAAACTCATCAATTCATGTCTAGCCGTAGCATCGATCATTTGGTTGATGTTTGGCGATGGAAAAAAATCCTTACGGCAAGCCTTATTTAGATCTTTATAGTCTATAAACATTCTAAATTTATTATTCTTTTTAGATACGACTACTATGTTAGCTAACCAATTAGGATAACTTACTCCACTTATAGAACCTATGTTTAACAACCTGGTTACATCTTCTTTTACAAACCTATTTCTGATCTCCTGATCTCGGCTATCGGCTGCTTCTTTTGCTTCACCAGAGGGGAATTAGGGTCCAAACTAACCTTGTCGACAACCACCTATCATATCAGAATGAGACCATGCGAAGCAGTCAAAGTTGGCTTTTAAAAACTCTATAATTTTAAGCCTGAGGTCGGGACTCAACCCCGTTACCAAGTAAACCTTTTTATTCGGGAACTTTTTAAACAAAGCAATTTGTTCAATTTCCTCTATGATCGACTTTGTCACATCTGTTTCTTCTGGTACCTGAAAAGATCTAGGAACCTGATAGTAATCCGATGTTTCTTCTTCTTCATCACCTTCAACCGGGTTTAGAAGGGCAGTACACATCGGCTCCTATAGTTGCTATTTTCTCGTTCCTTCTGCCTTGCTACTGGATAAGGTGGCTGCATTCATTTATCTCGCAATAGGTTGATCACCTCTAATCTGCTTGATTCTATTCGGTGTAGGAAAGTTCAACAATTGATGATAAGTCGATGGCACAACCTTCATTTCATGAATCCATGGTCTACCAAGGATCGCATTGTATCCCATATCGCCATCCACTACCTCAATAAAGTGGTTTCTTTATGCCTTCATCATGTGTGGGCAGTAAGATCTCCCTCGAATCGTTACACTTGTCAGGTTGAACCCAACCAAAAGCTTTGTTACCGGAACTATGTTTCCGGTTAACTTTCCTTGTTCCAAAACCCTCCATTCGATGATATTAGCTGAACTACTTGGATCAATCAACACGTGTTTAATTTTAAAATATAAAACATTAAGTGATATAACAAGAGCATTGTTATGCGGTAAAATAAGGTCATCAGCGTCTTCTTCCATGAATGTGGCTTCATTATCTTCTAATGCTTCTCGGATTCTATTGCCATTAGTTGTCGATATCTTTATCTTCTTTGCTACCGAAATGTCACCTCATTGACTTCAGCCCACCAAAAATCATGTTTAATGTTAAACGGGGTGACCCTGCGGCCAGTTTCGCTGTTCCATTGCATCTCGATTCCTCCCATAATTTTTCTTGGCTCAGTCACTCAGAAATTCTCTAAGATGACCGTTTTTCAACAATGTTACAACCTCTTCACAAAGATGTCGGTAGTCCCCAGTCCTGTGGCTATGCGTTCCGCGGAATTCACGCCGCAAACTAGGATCCCTTTGACTGGGATATGATCGAATTGGTTTTGAAAAACTTTTGAATCCAATTCTAGTCAAACTAATATTGAAGTTGTAATCTGACACCGGGGATATCCTGAATCCAGAGCCCCGATGGTTCCTTATCCTGCAAAGCCTACTACTCTGATCACGATCCATCCTTCTATCCAATATAAATCTTTCTGATGACTGAAAACCTTTAGTTCCACGACCATCAGCTCTTTCAAAAGATGGTAAAAGACTCCTGGTTTACCTTCGATCTACATCAAAATCACTTTTGAACTCTTCCTGATTTCGATCGCGATTACGACCTTTGGATGACACCAAAGAACTCAATAGATTATCTTCAATCCTGATTTTTAATTCATAATGATTATGAACATCTGCACATATGGTTACCTGAAATTCCAACAGGCTTTCCTTCAATTTCCTGGAGGCATCGAAGCTTAAAGGATTGAGACCTTTGGTGAACGCTTCAGCTATCCACTCATCTGGTTCTGCCGGCAACTACATCCTCTCCTTTTGAAATCGGATTATGAACTCCCGCAACAATTCCTTGAGCAATTATGAATATATCTGCTTTTCTATCTTGGACTTTCCTCGCCCCAGCATGAGCTTTAATAAAGGAATCTACAAGCATTTCAAAAGAGCCAATTGAATATTCATGTAAAAGAGAGTACCATGTTAAAGCCCCATTTTTAGGGTTTCGCCAAATTTCTTCAGAAGGACAGATTCGATCTCATACGGGATCAAATAATTTCACTTCACAGCCGTAGTATAAGTTGTGATATGTTATTGTGGATCCGAAGTTCCATTATACTTCAGAATATCTGGCATCTTAAATCTCTTTGGAATTAACTTCGGGGTCGCACTTGGTTTGAACGGCAACTACATGTACTTCTTTGAATCCGGGCCCTTCAATAACGATGGTGCTCTCGGGATCTGATCTATCAGAGTCTGGAACTCTTTAGCATTTTAATCTATCCGATCCTCATTGCCCTCATGAATCTCATGAGCTCGGTTTTAAAGGGATCATTTGTGTTGTTGTCATTCCCGGATCCACTACCTGCACCGCCTACTTGATTTTCATTAAATCCAAACTCCTCCCTCGAAGCGATGTTACCGGCTCTTTACGATGTTTGATTTGTAGGCATACTGGGAGGGGCTTGAACTCCTCCATTGGAGTTATTGGACGCAACTGAAAGTTCTTGATGGAGCTCAGTCATTATCCGGTCTCGCCTTGAGAGATGATTCATGATTTTCATTTGTTGTCCTCTTAACTTTCATCGTTTTGAAAACAGGTTCATCGTCCATATCATCAGAAGTTGGACTTCTCACACGCTGAGGATTTCATTCTTTGTGAATCAGAGTTGTCTTGTCTCCGTCGTTGCGAGTTTCACTAGTTGAATTATCACATTGATCCCCATCACGGAATATATCCTAACGCTCGTTGTTTGTTATAACATTGAAGGAGTTTTTCACATCATTAATTGCCATATCTGTTTTTACTTTACTAAAGAAAAGTGTCAAAATGTGTTAGTAACAGATGAATGAATCAAAGTAATACCACAATTATCTATGCCCCGTAGTGGGTGCCAAACTGTTTATTCGTAAAACGGTACAATTGAATTTATAACGTGATATATAGACATGCGAATTAATTCGATCCAAGAATATAAAATAACTACGAACAAAAATAAATTAATTAAAGAAACTTGAAGAAAATACAAGTCTGACAGTGAAATGAGCTTCTCCGGAAGCAAAAATAAGAACAATGTTTAGAGTAGAAAAAAAGAATGTTGCTAATAGAATAAGAGTAATTTTAGCCTTTCTTACTTACATATATTATGTGCTCACAATGAGTGCAAATTCCTATATTTATAGCTATCTCAGGGAGACATGATCCCCAAATTAAGCTCTTCTTAATATGAGTAAAGATTTCTCTTGATGGCTGCATAACGATTGAGTATAAATGCACAAATTATTTGTAACGGTCGCTCCTTGAATGTTGCCTTCTCAACCGATATCTTCTTTTCAAACTTTCATCCCCGGTTCTAGCGTCTTCGGAACTCACATAGCACCGGTTGTATGTTCATAACTGATGCCAGCTATTTGCTGACTCATATAGTAGTCTTTACTGCCACGTGTCAACTCGACAAATATCCACCTGTTATTCATCAATTTTACCCCATACCTAATTAACTTTACACACAACTAACAGGATATTAAACATACCTTAGGTAGTAGATACAATTCGAACCCTAAGCTTAACTTAGCTCACCATCATCCTTATTCACATCACAACACCATAGAGGGGTTATTCTTCACCTTTGGCTCACTTGATACTGGGTTTTGGTGTACTTTTTTTTTTTTTGAATTTGTTTGGAGCTTAGGAGAACTATTTGGGAAGGTTGGGAGAGTGTGAGGATGGAAGGAGGTCAAAAAATGAGCAATGCTCATCCCAAAAACAAGATAAAAAATAGGTGAAGGTTGGCCTCCGACCAAGTGGGTTCCATAGGGGCTGCCTGTGCAATCTCGCATGAATGAAAATATCTCACTATTACGATGTCTTATTGACGAATGGTTTAATGCGTTGGAAACTAGACTCATATATATTAAATTTGGTGGGTGGATCAGCCAGTAAAAAAGCACATTGGGAGAAAAGGTCAGTGACATTAGACCCATATTTCAATAGAATTATGAACGTAGCTTGTAATATCTTTTGCCGACAAAACATGGCCTCCTTAATATATTAAGTACTCCCAGTTTAACCCAAAAAGTATGGTTATAACATCTTTGATTCATTCAGCTTCCAACCTTCACGATACTTCCTTAAGACTTGTTTTAACCCATCATTATCTTCGTAAAGGTCCTTAAACTCTCCGGATCGTATTGATTCACCTACGACACATTCTAACATGAAAGTATGGGGTGTAACATCCTCAAGTCACATAGCAACAAATACACATCCAGGGAAAATCAAATAGGGGAATGGGGCTCAAATACATAAATCGGTCGGCCAGGTCATTACAAGACATTCATGGGGTAATCAAGATCTACATTCAAAACCAAGTAAGACTTACTTACCCTCAATATTGGGATAAAATCTCCTTAAAAATCGCCTCCTTCCGAAGTTTAGGTCGCAAAAATGTAAAAATGAGCTAAATCCTAAAATTTGGACATTAAATACCCTTGCTAGCAATTTACAAATCATGATCACGACCTTAATCCCCATACCATAATGTTAACTTTAATCAGCTCTTCAAACATTAAGCCTCAACTTAGGAACTAAATGATCCGAATCACTCATGAACCTCTTGAAAACCAAACCACCCATCCTACAAGTCATAAATCATAAAACCAATCTACGGGAAGCATCAAATAGGGGAATGGATTTTAGAACTCAGAATGATTGGTCAGGACATTACAGTAATCGTGATGCATAAAATAATTCAGCTAGACTACCTTTTACGGGATACTGGGCCATTCCCACGCGATCGCGATTCCCTTCACTTTCACTCGCCTAGATCCCACAATCACACTGCACTGTTGTGCACCAGAAAATTAGGAGTTGCAACTCAATTCAAAATGCTCTAAAAACCATCTCAAAACTCATTCCAGCCCCTTGCAACCCCGTCTAATCATCCTAATAAGTCTATATATCCTCCACGAACTTTTCCAAGAGCTCAAAACACAAAAAACAATATTAAAATCAAGAATCAAAGATCAATCTAAATTATGAAACTCTCTTAAGCTCATGAATTCTAACTTTCAACTCGAAATGTAGGATCAACCCCGAGCCACTACCCAACCGAATATACGTACAAGTCCAAAATCATCATACGAACCTATTAGAACCTTCAGATCATGAATCCAAGCTCGTTTACCTATTATATTGACTTTGGTCAATCCTTCTTTAACTTAAAGCCTCTAGTTGCCAACCAAGTATTCCGAATCACTCTCGAACCTCTCGAAACTCAAACCAACCATACATGAAAGTCATAAAATATCATATGAACCTACTCAAGATCTCAAATCACATAACGAGATGCTAGAACTCAAACTAACCAGTTGGTCGTTGTAAAAAGCAATGAATATAAGATGAAGCTCTTTATTAGGACGCTTAGAGGGCCAACTTTGATGTGGTATGTGAAGCAAGATACATGAAAATGGTTCAATTGGGATGATCTACTAAAAGATTTGTCAAGCAATATAGGTCCTCCAATAATACTCCTAGAAGTTGCAATCCATTGAAAAGGAAAACCATAGAACCTCATGAGAGTTTGAAAGCAAAGGGACCTCAAGGAAAAGCAGTAGAATCAACTTTCGATTAGCAATTGGGCTGAGACAAACCCCCAAGACAAAGGGAAAATAGTGATCGTTGAAGCGCCAAGCCCTTCACCGCCAATTCCCAAAATGAGAAAACTTCAAACCTTCACCTATTTGAATAAACTATCTTCAATCATGTTTGAGAGATTGAGATTAGTTGGGATCGTGCAACTGAAACCTCCCAATGCCTCCCCCTTATTTCAATCTATCCAAGCATTGCACCTTTGGCTCGAGCATGCCATGTCACACTACTGATGAGTGCTATTATTTGAAGGAGGAGATCCAGAAGTTGTTAGAAAATATAGGGTCATTCAAGACTAGTGCTTCGCCCTCAATTTGTGTGATATCAAACTCCAATTCTCATCCTTGTATCAAATTTTACCCAAGTAGCATATACACAATTTACCAATCGAGCTCTTTCTTACAAATAAGATCTGCAGAAGAACCATTAAGCATCTGAGTGTGCCTCCTAGAAGAAGAATATTCGGGAGGTGTGAACCAAAAGTTAGTTCTAAACTAGCCATATCTTTTGGGAACAATTATGAATTTTTGTAAGCTTAAATGAGCAAAATATTTGTATTCTTAAGTTTCTTCTTTTGTAATGAACTAACAAGCTTGATTCATGTTATATACATACGCAACCCCATATCGGGTTCAACCTCTTTATTTAAAAACTTTCAAAATCTTTATTTTGTATGTATGAACTATACTGCCTGATTTTGATGTCAGCATATCTTGATGGAATATGTAGGTAGCCTGATGCGTGTTTGGCTCTTCTATTTTAAAATTCTAAATTCTCCTTTTATATAAGCAAACTACGTTTTAACTCGATTGTCCTGCTGGGATACATAAGCAATCCATATCGAATTCGATCACATTTAGTAAAATTCATATTATATACTTGAAACTACATTTTGGCATGATTCTCTTAGCGAGATACATAGGGATTCCACATAAGGCTCGATCTCGTTATAATAGAAACTTTCATTCCAAGAAACTAGGGGCAGAATATTGAAATGAAATTTGATTGAACCTGAAGACACTGAGTATGATGAGATATGAAATCATGCCTTGGATAAATCACCAAAATTCCATCCATAAGACTGGGGCAATTTTTCAAATACGCTAGATTCAACAAGGATAAGGTGTAAAAACCCGACCGGTCGTTTTAAGCTTTAGCATATTGTTCGACGGTTTAAGACCTCGAGTATTTTCACATTATGAATTATGACTTGTATATGTGGTTGGTTTTGATTTTTAAGAGGTCCAGAGTTGATTTGGGAGACTAAATCTCAATTCGAAAACTTTAAGTTGGAAGGGTTAACTAAGGGTTGACTTTTGAGTAAACCTCCGTGGAATCAGGATTTGAAGGTTTCTATAGGTTTGTAGGATAATTTTTGACTTGGACGTATGTTCGGGTTGAGTATCGGATGGTCCAGGAGCAATTTGGTGCTATTGTCAGAAGTTTACATTTTGAAGGTTCTGAATTTGCTAAGTTTGACTTGGAGTGGATTTTGGTGTTATCAGACTCTAGGGGGTGTTTTGAGACCTTGGATAGGTTCATTTAGTTGATTGGAACTTGTGAATGAGGTTTGGTTGTTATTCAGAATGTCTAAGTATTATTCGGACACGTTCAGCAAAGTTTGAATGATTAAAAGTTAAGAGAAGAATTTTGATCATCGATTCTTGGTTTTTATGTTATTCATGGTGTTTTGAGCCTTTGGATAAGTTTGGATAAGGTACGGGGACTTGTTGGTATAATTGAACAGGGTACCGGGGGCCTCGGGTGTGTTCCGGGATGTTTCGGACCATTTTCCTTTGATCTGCAGTTGCTGGTTTCTGGTGTAATTAGTAAACCGCGATCGCGGGGCACGTCTCGCGATCACGGATGTTGTGTGGATCTGGAGAAAATTTATTCTTTGCAATCGCATAAGGGAATCGTGATCGCAATTTCGCATGTAAGGGATGCGAACGCAATGTGTTAACGGGGCTTTCCTGGGTCGAAAGATTGCTCATTACGATCGTGGAATGTCGTTCACGATCACGGAAGATAAAGTTCTGAGACTGGAAGGATAGGCCTTCGTGTTCGCAGTGATTGGCACACGTCACGTAGGCTTGGTCAGCTTTGGTTCGCGATCGCGAATCATCCCTCGCGTTCGTGTAGAAGGGGATTTCGGTTGAGGTAGTGCTGGCCTTCACGATCATGAGGGTATTTCTGTGAGAACGAAGAGGAACGACTAGGCAGATTATAACTTGCAAAATCAGTACTTGGCTCATTTCATCTTTTTCTCTTATTGGGAGCCGATTTTGGGACGATTTTGAAGGGCCATTTTCATCATTTATCACAAGGTAAGTGATTCCTACTCATTATGAGCTAAATATATGTATTATATATAGATTTAAATGTGGAAATTGGTAGAAATTGTGGGACACTGGAAAAAAACCTAGAAACGTTATTTTTGAGTTTTGACCACGAAATTTGAGCATGGAATTTGAAATAAATTATATATTTGAATTCGTGGTGCTATGGGTAATATTAGTCTTCAAGAATTTTTGGAATTCTGGCGCGTGCGCTCGGTGGTTAATCTTTAGTTAACATTCGTGTGGGTTGAGTATTTTTTTCAAATTGTTAAATTACGAGTTTCTGAGTATGTTTTGATTGGTTTTGAGCATTCTTTACCTATTTTTGGATTGTTTGGTAGTGGTTTGAGGTGTCATAGACGTGTAGGAGCCGATTATTGAATTTTGAAATAAGGTAAGTCTCCTGTCTAACCTCGTAAGAGGGAATTTACTCTCGTAGATGTTGTATTCGTTATGTGCTATGTGTTATGGGAGCTACGCATGTATGAGGTGACGAGCATCTATGTGTATGCTAGATATTTAATTATGTCCGGGTAGACGTAGACTCACACCATGCTTTAACTGTACTACTTGAGTTATTCCTACTTGTTTAAATGCTTTAATTTATGTGTTAGTCTGAGACTAGACTTGCATAGAGTATCGAGCATTACTATTCCAGAAACTTGGAGCGTTACTTGATTGGCCGCGAAAATTAAACTTTTTCCTACGGATTACCCCCGCGTTTTACTTATTTGTCCGAAGGTTTTCTTGATTTCATAACTCGCACGTATATTCACAAGGTAGGCCGATGAACCATCAAAAGTTTCACAATTCTTATGGGATCGAACTGAACGCCTCAACACTACTCTTATGGATCTAGCCATACGACCTCGGCAGTATTATGAAATATCTCTATGGATTGGGTCATACAACCTCGATAGCATTATGAGATGCATCTATGGATAGGGTCATACAACCTTGTGGTATTATGGGTGTCATGCCCCGACCTTCGGGAGCACGACCGGTGCTCGACCGAGACATCCCAGTCAAGCAAGCCTACTTGATGCCTTCTACCCAACCTTACCCATGAACAATTTAAGAATCAGTAACAAGAAAAAGACACGAGAAGAGCAAAGTGTACCACATCCTTTATCCATTACTTATAGAAGCTTCATTTACAATTTCCAAAATATTACAAGTTCATAATTACGAAGGGAAAAACATGTTTGGAAACTACAGCATTTTTAGTTCATTACCCCGAACCGAACACCACCCACAGCTTGTTTACGGAGCCTCTAAGTATAACAGAATAGTAGTATGGAAGTGTCGGCAACAAGGCCTCGGCTATACCTCAAAACGCAATATACAAAATCAAATGTTATAAGGCCCCGAAGTAGAATAGGGCTCACTAAGCCTGTTGAGTAGAGGGTAACTGCTAACGAGGATCAGAACCACCTTTTGAGGAACCACCTGCATCCATTAAAGATGCAGCGCCCCGGGCAAAAGGGACGTTAGTACATTTAGAATAGTACTAGTATTTAAAGTAAATACCCTCTCATAAAATGGAATGCCAATATAAAAAGGGAAAAATCATGAAAGCAACCAGGAAAAATCAAAGATATCCAAATGTCAAGTCAAAACATAATAATTTTCAAAATAAGAAATTAACATCTTTGGTAGGGAGATCATTAGCCTCTGATCATCACACCATACACGAGGCATGGAGTTCAATCACAAACTCGATCAGCTTAGCCATCTCTCCATGAATCATTGCAGACTGACATGGTGATGCGGATAAAATATGATAATAAGAGGAGGAACCACCATGCACATGAATTGGCGTCCGATCACCACCCGATGGCTAGGTCATCTCCCCACATATGTCGTGTGAGTCGACATCCAATTAAGGGGAATAATCTCAACACATAAATATTATCCCAATTAAAGGGAATAATCACAATCAACTCCTACACCGCAACCCACCCTTCCTCGGCTCGCTAATGATACTCCCAAAAATATTTTTTATACAAAGGAAATAGAAATACAAATTCATTCATCTCATAACCTTTCATACCATATATAGCTTCATTAGTACTTTTAACCACTCATAGAGTTCTTCATTCATGGCACGATGGTTGTACTTCATATTTCACACTTTCATTCCTTCACTTTCAAGGATCATTATCATAGACATCAACATATAGAACATTCTGAAAATCATAGCTTTAAGTTCATTAGTAATGAAGGCTTTAAACACAATGAATTTCCTTCCAAAGAATGGAGAAAAATGACTGGCAATCGAAGCACAAGTTAAAATCATAAACGAGTGATACACCATTTATTCTTGAAATACTTTTCCTAAAGGGTAATACACAGTTTCAACTCATGAGTATGTAAGAACTCAAAACACATTGGAACTACTTACAAAGGAAAAGGAGAGCATGGTGATTTATGATTGAAACATGGATTCAAATCATATGCATTAGTTACAACAACCATATTTGAATATTTTTCCACTAAGGGGAAGCATAATAGGATAGGATCAATTTGAACATGATTTTCGAGTACATAAGCATTTAGGCCAATCAACTTTCGAAATCAATTTGGAATAGTTGGAATGAGAGTTTGAACAAACCACTCTTAGAAATTACGAGGAACTCATGGATTCCAATTCTAGAAAGGGAGTTTAGCCAACATACCTTTGCTTGAGCTTTCCTTAGATTAATACAACGTCCCAATACTTCTAGCAATTTCAATTTATAGGAAGATAGTGAAACTCGAATACTAATTAGAAGGATTCTCATGATATAAGTGTCTTGGGAATTTCATCAAACACCTACTATGCAAAATCGAATGCAAAGCTCTACAATGGTAATCCCTTCCTCTTGCAACTAATTTCAACAAGAATCTACCCGAAATAGTTCAGCAACGCCGCATAATACCTCTTATTGGCACATGCATGGCCTATCTCCAACTCCACTGCATACTTAGGTCCATAACAGCTTGCATGAAAGCATAGGAGAAGGAGTTACCCGGATAGTTGATGGCCTCGTGAGTGGCTTCCTTGATTATTGAAGATTGGGGCAAGTATGGATGAGTAGAATTGATAGATTTCCTCCCTCTCTCTCTCTAAGATACTCTCTTCTCTCTAAAACATCAGGTTTTTGCCTTCAAAATGAGCCCCAATGGCTTTTAATCAAAATGGAGTTTAGGTTATAAAAGTAGAAAATGGACCCTCCGAACTCAACTCTGCAATCACAGAATGCACCGCAGAACAGGTATGCGGTCCACATAAGGGATCGCGAAATCATCCTCCAAAACTGAACTGGTCGGGTCAGGTCTGCAATATGTAGACCAATTATGCAGCCATGAAATGGACCGCAGAATCACCCTTCACGGAATTTCTCACACTGAATCTGCGACAGAAGTGCGGACCGCGAAATGGAGATGCGGTCTCATAATGGACCGCAAAACGGCCTTCAAAATTTAACTTCTTCTGCTGAACTCCATGATGGCCATGTGGCCCGGGGAATGGATCTGTAGTCGTGAAACTGATCGCAAAATTGTCTCCTTCTGCAACAACTTCCACCAATACCTCAATGCATTATACAACACAAAAAGTCTGTACTGCGACTCGCCGCGAAAATTATCTACAACCTTTTAACTCGTTAGCCTACCCCGGCACCATACAACCTTAAATTTCTTGGGAAATTTTACGGGGCCTTACAATGGGAGGGGGTCGTACAACCACATCGGGATATTGTACAATCACTCTTATTGGATCGGGTTGTTCGCCTTGGCAAAATCGTGCGTAATATTTGGATAGGGAGTGCATAGATGAGTATCTTGACTTAGATTTTTGACGTTTACACCTAGTATTGGTCATATATGTTCCATTCGAGGTAGTATTCGATATTTGAGGATTTCGTATTTACTCTTCTATTGAGGATCGTGTTATACACATATATCTATTTTCGTTACTTTTATTTGCTATGCTTCATACCTGTCTACTTTTAATTACTTTATTATTGGACCATCAGTAAGTGTCGACGTCGAACCCTCGCTACTACTTCTTCGAGATTAGACTAGATACGTACTGGTTAAGCTTTAATTTATGTACCTATATTGCACCATATTTTACACAGGTCAAAACAAGATTCAACTAGTGGTTCCTCTATTGTTGATAAAAGAGAGAGTCGCCACCTAATATTTTAAGGTATACAAAGGGTACCTATTGTTTTGTTAGATTATTATCCTATTGGTCCACTAACTGGTGAGATTTAGGTAAAGGTTCTTGTTCTTCTATGGGGAAGGTGTTAGGCACCCCCTAAAATCTACCCTGAGGTAGCTCCTTAGAACTTAGGCTAGGTTCAAGGAAGTAAAGGTCTATATTCTGCTTAGTTTAGTGCTTGAAGTTTGTGGTCTATTCTAAATTTTACTTAAAAGTCTACTATTTTGAAAAAAAATGTATGTATGTACTTTGAAAAACATTATAGGCTCTTATAAAGTTTACAACTTGTGAAAATCTTTTGAAATGTTCAAGCCCTTAAAAGACTTATAAAATACTACTATGTTTTATATACTTTGTCTTTGAAACAAGGTGGCTATTCATGTAACTTAGTGAAGTAAAATATGTCATGGGTATATATTTGAAAAATTGATTTCAAACTGGAGTTATGTTCTTCTTTTAAAACTCATTGAAGTTACTAATTTCAATTTATCACCCGTGTTTGGTTTTATTTGTTGAAGACCAGCCTTGAAATATCTGTCCAGTTCCGATTCCTTTTTCAAAGAGAAGCCATTTCTTTTAAAATTTGTTCAATATCAAAGACTTCATAAAACAGTTAGTGATAAAAGAACTCAACCTTTCATTTGTTTAGAGTGAGTGATCAAAGTATCGAAACATTTTAATATAACTTAGATTCTTTTCATTTTTACCTATGGGCTTTAGGTTTGCCTAGGTTCCTAAATGATCAAAGCATAACAGAAATATCCAATAACAACATTAGTATCACATATATACGGAGAATAAGCAACAGATTTCATTTATCTAAGAGCGAGAAAGGAAAGGGAACTAGACTCGAAATTGGGCCAAAGAAATTTAGGCCTAGCAGACTTCATGCACAGCAGCGACAGACTTCGTTCAAGGCAAGAAAGAGCATCCTAAGCTGGAACTTGGGTCTGAGTTCTAAAGAACTCAGCAGGCCCAGTTCAATCATATATACAAAAGAAAATAAACACCATTAGTGAAATTAATATGAGGTCCATCAAAATTATAGTACATAAACGAAACAAAGGGATACAGTATCCATTTGTACTAATCCTAGGAGGATTAATGAGAATCAATAATTAAAGGATTAGAGTAAAACCTTATTCATGGATGAGATACCCTTTGGATCCCTAGCACTTCAGAGTTCACAAGGGTCTCAGGGAACCCGAGTAGTACTTGTGTTAGGGAAGGGCATCTTAACCTCAAACTAGGTCCTACCCCAAATAACATTAATCATTCACACTCACTCTTCCTCAAAGATTCAGTTACAAATGAGGTATTCATTTGAGTAATCAATATGATATTAGTAGTAAACACAAAAGGTTCAAGTACACGAAAGTTCAGAAGCTACAGGGAACATTATCAAAGTGTAGAAGCATGAACACCTAAGATTACACTATTAACCTTAGGATCAGAACCTAAACACAAGGAGGCAGACTACTACAAGCACTTATGGTATCAATGACCATTCTCAGCATACATCTTCAAAGAGGTTGTCACACAAATATTACACAAAGGGAATTAATAACAAGCTTACTAGTAAACTTACCCAAGCTTTGAGGTTACCTAATTGAATAATATGAGCATGGGTGAATGATAGAAGAATACACAAGCACTAATCTTACTACTTCTACTAGGCTTAGCAATTCAGGACCTTCAACTAGGTCCACAGTACATTAACAATCATTCTAGTGATCTTCATAACAATCAAATGTGAGCAAGTTCATAGACTTAATAACTTGTTCAGGTTTCCTAAAGAGTAACAACACCAGCAGGGGCATCCATATAAGTAAGAAGCTCAGTTTTGATCTAGCTTAAACTCAACCACATGATTCTTAGCCTATTAGATTCTCAATCAATCATCCAGATTCACAACTAAGTCTTTTTAAAGCCAATGATATCAGCCAAGCATGAGGGCAGTGTTCATTTAAACAAGACAAAAAAGTATCAGTGAGTTTCCTTAGGCCTATAAGTGACAACAGTAAGTGTTATGTCAGATTCCTACACAGCTCAGGCTGTTAAGTTATTAGGGCAAACAAGGATTAACGTCTTCTTCTATAAAGCAGTTTTAAATGAAAAGTATAATAGTTTAAGCATGAATCCTTCTACAAAAAGAGCAAATAGGAAGTTCATGAGTATAAATGGGTAAACATACATGTATGGGAGTTAATAGAAGACACTCAAACCTATACATAGTGATGTTTCTAAAGAGTTACAAGATTACAGAACATATCAGATAAGTAGATAACCTAATAACTAAGCTAGTCAGTTCAGGCTATAACAACATATTTGCATTGGATCCTTAAGTGTGCACAACAAGCATGGTTCCAACATTATCAAAGTAGACAGGTTAAATGTGTGACATGGATCAATTGGTGATATACATTACGAATCCAAGAATCAATGTAATACTGATGTAGCAGACATAAACTCCCAGCAGAACATCAGAAAAGTCTAAGATCACAACTTAATCAAGTTAGCAAAGCATGGCAGCGTAGTTGATACAACAGTCATGGAATCATCAAGAGTCTTTTAGCTAATGACAAGGGTTCAGCAGGATTTATATCATTCACTATGGCAAATGTTATCTAGTTAAGTCATGAATTTCATTAACATAGATTAATGAGCAATACTAGAACAATCATAAGTTATCAAGAGAATAATCAACTTAATCGATGAAAAAACAGCAGAACACATTAAACAACCACAAACTACTAACATGTGTCATGAACAAAGGATAATAAATAAAGAGGACATTATAAGCACCATATAAACACAAACAATTAAAGAAGAAGGAAGGCCAGTGTTTACTGACCATCTGCAGGGCAGCAAACCAAACGAGAGCTTTGTTGAGTTGCTTAGGAATCCAAACCCCAGAATTGATCACGTTAGAAGTTAAACTCGAGCAAAATGAAAGAAGAAAATGATAAATTAGGAGCATCCTACTGGAACTTAAGAACTCAATTGAAAAGACTTGATCTTTCAATAATTCTGCTAGTAAATGTTAAGTTTGTGTTTGTTTGTTAGGTTCTTGTTAGGTGTTGGAATTGAATGCCTCTTCTTATAGTGGCATTCAAGTCTATGATTCCATTTGTATTCAAATCAATAGTGGAAGATGATGGTAGCAAGATAGATGTAAAATCAGATAAACACAGAGGGAAAACAGTGAGGAGTTTTACCTGGGCACGAGGATAAAGAATCGACTGTTGATGAGTGAGAATCTATCGGTCAAAGCTCCAATGTCCAGAGGTCGCTGCGTTTCACCTCTAGGCGACGAATAATGATGATGAATTCAGAGAAAATCTTCATGCATGCTTCGATCTGAAAGATCATAGGAGAAGCCAGACGATTTGAAGTTTCTTCTTTGAGTCTAGGGTTTCAGATTCGAGGATTTCGCATTTAGTGATGAAAGAGAAAATAATCAGGTGGGATTCGCGGTCATAGGAAGCAGACTGAGTGTTTGGGGTTTGATTTTTGTGACCTTGCACTGATTTGTGCAAGTATTTGGAACCGATGGGTATGGAGAGGTTGAGAGAATAGAGAGAGTTTTGGGAAAAAGGGGCAGTCATTCAAAGGGGAATGATTAGGGTTAGGGGTTACTGGGTTGGTCTCGTAGGCTTAAACAGAGATACGTGATCTGGGCCATTGGATCATTCGATCAAGGGCCTGATAAATTGGAACTTAAGAGTTTAAAGAAAAGGCTTAAGAAAATACAGGAACCGTTGGATCAGAGATCCAACGGCTAAGATAATATCTGATGGGAGGTTGAAAAATAAAAGGAAAAGTAGGAATAAATATGGACCATCGATGATTTGGATCGACGGCCCAAATTGTTTGGCTTGTTTTGTGAGTGAGATTGAGGGGTGACGTGACACGATTTGATTAGTTCTCAGGTGTTGAGGCGGATTGCCAAAGTAGAATAGAGGTTGATAATTTGGACCGGGTCAGGTGGCTTTGGGCCAATATTTTGTGCTGGTTTTAATTTAATAAATAACCATATTGTATATAATTGGGCATTTGCAATTCTAGCCTTTTAATCCCTCTTAAAATTAACTTAGTTAAACATAATTAATTTTAATTAAACATAATAAAAACATAATCATAAAATACACTATAAATTATTGTAATTAATTGATTATAGATTAAAATACTTTATTTACTAAATTATGAAACTTATTTATGATTAATTTAAATATTAAGCGAGTTAATTAACAATCAAGGATTAATTTATTAAATTATTAATAAAACTTGTGTATCAAAATATAAAAGTTATTTTAATAATTTTAAAATAGTAAGGGTAATATATTTTGTAATTATTTAATACCAAATAGTTAATTTAACACTATTAATTACTAATTTTCTATTATATTTATATGAAAATAGGTATTATTGATTAGAAATTTTTTTTTAACACATTTATTGCAAATCATTAAATATAAATAGATTAACTTTAAAAGAGAGGGTCAAAATTGATCGTCAACAACCCATAATACACTTCTTACTAGTTGTGCAGGTACTAAGGTAGGTACATTTGTTATCATACTGGCGCGCAACTACTGGGGAGATTTTGTGGTGAGCTGCTCTCTAGGTTACGATCCTCAGCACACGGAGTCCCCTTCCTATTCATTATTGTACTCTGTCTATATTCCATTCCAGACAGTTGTTGTAGTAGTATTGTATATTCCTGTATATGTTAATGCACTTGTGATACCAGGTTTTGAGGATTTAGACTATCGTTCATGGTTGTATTTCTGTTATGACATTCAGATTTATATTTTGATCATGTTCAAATTTTAAGATAACATTAGTATTTTTCTGTGAAAACGGAACGATTTCGCTTATTTAATTCATTGTTTGTTTAAAAATATGTTATGCGCTATCTATCGGCGTGTTGATTTTATGTTGGCTTGCCTAACGGCAACATTGGGCGCTATCACCGCTTATGGTGGATATTGGGTCGTGACACAAGGACTTGTGCCAAAGTTAACTTTTATTTTTGACATTGGTAAACCGATCACAAACTTCAAGTGGATTTACTATCTTTTCATCAAGTCTCGAGCGTTAAATCTGCTAAGATATCAAGTCATTCTTATCTATTTGTTTCACGATTTTGGGTCATCTCTTCTAGGACTCCTATTCAACCAAATCGTAAAATAATATATTCATCAAATATTTTATCTTTTTTGCATTTACTTTGTATAGGTTGAATGCTCAAACACTTTGCTTTCTATTTTGTAGAGTTTTATTTTCTCTTTAAAAGATTGCCTGGCCTTGAAAATTATTTTGGCTACGAATCTGCATAATGGACGAAGCTATAATAGCACTCTAATTTGAAACATCCAGTACCGATATGGGGTTGTTGCAAGCACAAACTAATGGTACTAAAGTAAATATGGTATGAAGAAACATGTTGGTTAATCTGGAAAGCACTTTCAACCTTCTTCAAAACACAACCTTCGCTTCCAGCTCGACCCGAAATATCTGCATAACCATATGTCCTTGCCCAGCTCCTACTTATACAATCTCTTTACATCTTCCATCAACATACACTATCAATCAAGTCATGATGATTTCTAATATTCAGCCCTCCACAGTCGCGGTTCCTTTTGGGGAAAACAAGCAAGACATGCATTGTGCAAATATGCAATACATAGAAAAGAAATTCAATCAAGCAACTATAAGGATTTGGACAATGAGATTAACAATCTATGTGAAAGAAGAGCTACATCCAGAAATTATCGAAGTCTGAAATTTGCGTCTGCATCCGAACGTTGAGCTTCAGCAAACTTGCTAGGGTATAAGCTGCCTAGGTTTAACACTTTCAATGGGATTGGAGCTCGTCGCTCATTTAAAAGATTACTGTAACAGATTGATTGTCAATGGACATGACGATGACCTCCGAATGATTTTACAGATTCAAAGTTTATCTACATTGATAGCCACTTGGTACACCAAACAAGACTTTAGAAAATAGCAAATGTGGGAGGATATGAGCTGCGATTTATAAAATAAAGAGTTCAACATCATAGCCGACCGTCACATGGACGATTTTCTTAAAGTAAAGAAAATGCCTCATGAGTCTTTCCAAAAATATATCACCGATGAAGGTTAGAAGCTTCAATAATACATCCTCCATTGCCTAAGGGGAAATTGATCTCTGCCTTTGCGAAATTCAAGAAGGCATATATTTTGATAAGTTGCTCAAAACTTGTGCAGGCAATTTTTTCGATTTGATTAGAGTTGGAAAGGAGATAGAAAGTGGCATTCAAGGAGGAATAATTGTACATAGTTCAGCAATTCAAGCTATTAACTAAACCTCCTAACCGAAGATCTAAAAAGCAAGACAAAAAAAATCACTCAGTTGCCACTACTATGCATCAACCACTATGCAGAGGGATAGTTAATTAAGTGACTCCCTAAATCTTTAATTGGGAAAAAGTTTTCTACTTAGGTAGATGACCTTTTAATTACATTAAAAATTTTAAAAATATCTAATTTCTTCCACTGCTATATTGATTACAATTAGCTGGTGGTTGTTAATCAATATCTTTCTTTTGTCGATTTTTAACATAATATTGATAATCAATCCTTCTTTTCGGTAGATTATAAATCACTTTTGTGGCCAATTATCAAGCTATAGTTAATAAATAACCTTCTTATGGTCGATCATAACCTATTATTATTAATAACTAACCTCCTACTTACTCGTTTATCAACCAATGATCGCTAATCAACCTTCTTTTGGTTGTTTTTCAATCACTAATCAACCTTTTCCAAAATCAATAATTTACTTCCTTCTTGATCAATTAAAGTCATTTTCTTGATTTCAAACTTACCAGAAAAAATAGAAAGAAAATAAAAGTCCTTTTATTAAATCAAGACTAACAGATGGTTAGTCGGCAGTGTAGTGTACTAATAAGAGAAAATTTCACTTTATACCTATTAAGCCCAAACTATTTACCTTTTAATATCCAGGCCCAAACTATTCACTTTTCCTATCCATGCAGTCCGGACTATTTACGCGGCCCACCCATTAGTGGATTCCCATACCTGGCTCAAGCTATTTCACCCAGCAGCCCACGCAATTAGCGGATTCCCATACCCACCGTCATTTAATACCTCATTTAATTTGTCTTTGTCCTTTAACGCTACAGAGTTAGTTTCAAAACCTCCATAGCCAAACCAAGAGAAACCATATTTCACCCAGCATGTAGTGATTCGACTTTTGAATTTCTTTCTTCAGATTTCGTTCTATCTCTTCGTCTAATAGTAATTTCTGGGAATTTTTGGATGTGAAAGCACATTTTAGTGAAAGTGGCTTTTCAAAATCATAGAATTTTTGTTTTTCTTTGTACTTTTGTGAATTAATGTCTGTGGGTTGTTGTTTTCACTATGGGTCGGAAGCATTGTGTGGGTAGATGGTGGCACCGTACACAACATCATTCTTCAACCCAAGTAGTTGCTGAATCGTTGCCTCAATCATGTCCCGTCCTAGTTTTTCATTATTTTCTGATTCTCTGTCTGTGTTTAGTCCTAACCCTAGCAGTAGCCATGTTGAAAACACAACTGAAAATGTAGAATTAGAGAGTGGAAAAGGCAACAATATTGATTTTTCGTCAGTCGATGGAACCCCCTACAAGTCATTACCCGAAACAAATTCCGAACTAGTCATAGCAGGTGCTGCGGTGAATGATAAGGGAAAAGCTAAAGTTGTTGAGGATTCTAAGTTAGGGGGAAGCTGACGTGAATCCGTGCCTGACATAGAGACTCAACCAGTCGATGTTGATTGTAGCGATGGTTCTTAAGTAAAGAAGAAAAAAATTGGTGTCGCACCCAAGAAGGTAATTTTCTTAAAATTAGGATCTGTGCTTTTGAACATATAGTACATCGTTATTTTTTGATTTCCTGATATGTTTTTGTATTATATTATAGTAATAGTCAGTTGTGAAAACTCGGAACGACCGCGTACAACTGTATACCCCGTTATTATAGCTATATAATATATTGGTATCATATATTTGTTGGAACCTCAGTTGCGGGAACGATCCCATACAAGTATATACCCTGTTGGTATAGCTATTTACTATATTGGTATCATACTTTTTTGGCTGTATTAACTTCCTTTAATTGGTACACTATCTGATTTTTCTTTAATAATAGTAGTATAGTACAATATCTTAAAATACTTTATTACATTAATATGTGGTACACTATTTTTTTATTTCTCTCTTTATGCATGTGTGTTATGTAATAGTAGAATAGTCATATATAGTTGGTGGAAATTAACCAGTAGAACTGTATAACCTGTTGGTATAATTATATGCCATATTGGTATCATATGGTAGTTGTAATATTTTTTGGTTGTTTTAGCTGCATTTTTAAGTGAATTATATTTCTAAAATTATTTATATGATCATGTTTTGCATTGTTGAGATTCCCTTGTGCCTATGGGCATAGAGTATGCGTGTTATGTAATAGTTTTTATAGTTATAGACAGTTATTGGAACAACCCCGTACACCTATACCTTATTAGTATAGCTATATACTATATTAGTATATTGGTATCATATGCTTTTGGATCCTTTTTTGCTGTATTGGATGCATTTAATTGGTACACTATTTGTTTTTCCTTTAATAATAGTAGTATGGTACAATATCTTGAAAATACTTTATAACTGCATACCTTTTTTATTTTTCTCTTTATGCATGTCTGTTATGTAATAGTAGTATAGTCATTTATAGTTGCAAGGGATTAGCCAGTAGAACTGTATACCCTGTTGGTATAGTTATATGTCATGTTGGTATTATATGGTAGTTGTAACATTTTTGGTTGTTTTAGTTGCATTTTAAGTGAATTCTATTTCTGAAATTATTTTTATGAACATGTTTTGCAGTTTGGGATTTCCTTTTGCCTATGGACATATATTATAAGCCAAAGGTAGATTGGGATACCAATTGCAATGTCATTCGTCTATTGAAAGAGAATTTAAAAAAGAAGCAACTTCGAATGTTTAAGAAAACATACTTTGGATATTTTTTAGATCTGCCACCAGCTGTTGTGCAGATTCGGATTATGCACCATTTACTTATTAGAGAAGTACATCATGAGGTAAAAAATGAGATGCGATTTGTAGTGAGTGATTCTAGGTTGTGCTTTGGTTTGGGTGAATTTGCACTCTTTACTAGGCTAAAATGTAAGGGTGATATAAGTATAGAGAGCGTACCAGAGAATAGGTTGATGTCAAAATATTTTGGGACTGCATCTATGACATTGGCCCAACTAGTAGACTGTTTTACTAAGAAGAAATGGGAAACAGATGATGATGCGTTGAAGATATCAGTTCTTTATTTTGTGAACAACTTCTTACTTTCTCTGCTCAAACCAAAGGTTATTTCACGGTCTTACAATGACTTAGTTGAGTACGGTAATTTTAATAATTATCCCTGGGCATAGATGTTTATAACACTACAATTGACTCGTGTTCCACAAGTTTCAAGATAAGTCTTCTTTTTATAGACTCGGTGGCTTCCTGTTAGCTTTACAGATTTGGTTATATGAATGCTACCCAAGTTTGGATGGTGACTTTGCTGATCATATTGGAAACAAACTTCCACGAATTCTGAATTGGGTAGTCAAAGGTCAAATACAGAATGAACGAGTTGCTTTGCAAATGTTTAGCTTGCAACGCGAGCAGGTAATTTTCTTATACTTTTATTGCATCTTTTAATATTTTGGTACAATATTTAGTCACAGGTAGTAGTAGAAATATCTCAGAGTAATGATATACTCTATTGGTATACATGTATACCATATTGGTATCATATGGTAATAGGGATCTTTTCTGCTACTTATACTTTTATTGCTACTTATACTTTAAATTTTCTCATACTTATATTATTTTTTTTAATGTTTTGGTACAGTAGTTTAGTCACAGGTAGTTGTAGCAATATCCTAGAGCAATGATATATTCTATTGGTATACATGTATACCATATTGGTATCATATGGTAATAGGGATCTTTTCTGCTACTTTTACTTTTAATTTTTTCATACTTTTATTGCATCTTTTAATATTTTGGTACAGTAGTTTAGTCACAGGTAGTTGTAGCAATATCCCAAAGCAATGATGTACTCTGTTGGTATACATGTATACTATGTTGGTATCATATGGTAATAGGGATCATTTATCTTTTCTTGTTTTATTATCATTTCTCTTTTTAACTAGTGTCATTAATAATTACAGCTAAAGAACATCACCCCATCTGATGCAAGCAACTATTTGATGTGCGTGGTCTAAACTTTGAAATTGAAGTTTATTGCACTGACAGTCAGCCTGATAGCTTTCAGGTTTTTGGCATTCAATTGTACAAAGACACAAAGTATGCATCAAAGTACTGGAGGTGATTCCGAACCTACCAATGCTGAGGTAATGAAGGAGTTACAAGGTTTGAAGCTTTGAGGAGGTGGTTGCAGCTATTAGCAGGCAATCAATGAAACCAGAAGGAAATTTAGCGGTATTGTTCTTTTATATAATATAATACTATAGTATATTGTTCAAAGATGCAACATATGCTTATAGGATACTATGTCATTCTTTACTTTTAATGCACATAGTATTCTTGTAATATACATAATAATAAAATTATTATTTTCTCATTTTCAGCATAAGCAACAGGATAATGATCCTTACTTCGGTGAGATGCACAAAGATTATGACCAGTTTGAAAGGGGCGACAGTGGGAATGTTCATGTAGTTATTAGAGATCGCACGCCCAAAGCACTTTCTAGTATGCAAAATCACAGATTTGGTTGTTGTTTTTTTTTTTTCCTGTTGTTCTTTGAAAATAGTACTCTTGATTATACTTTTATATGTTTAATGTCTGGTTTTGGTGGGTTTGATAGAGAGGGTGGTATCAATGTGAAGCACGTCACAACAAGGCATGGTGTAGTTAATGATGATTTGCGTTCTGGTAAAATGTTGTATATATAATTTTTTATTCTTTTTTTATTTATTTAACTTTATGTATTTGTGTGTTCACTAATATTTTTTTAACTTTTTTCAGCCCTCTTTGTAAATGAGCATGATCTTAGCTTGGATTCTAACTTTGAACTGTCTGCATCTGCAATTGATCAAATCACCGCTATTACACAATAGGCAAAATATAAGCAGCCATCTCATGATATTAAAAAGTCTGGACATGCTCCGTTGCCATCAGGAATCCCTGCACAGACACGACCAGATGCTATTATTGAGACTAAAGCTCCTCCTTTACTACAAAATACTGCTCCATAGGGTACGATTGGTGGTGTTACTAATACTGAAGTTGGTATGTAAATGTGAGATTTTGATAGTTTTTTTATTTAAATAGTAATGTTGATAATGCTTTTTTGTGTTCAGCATCTCGGGTTGATGGTGTTGGTCAAGTGGATGTTGGTGGCAGTAATATGAATTTGCCTTCTGGTAACGTCTTCTATATATAACTTTTTATTGTATTTTTTAAATTTCTTAATTAATATATTTTTCCATTCACTAACATTTTCTAATTTAAGCTCCTTGTCGACACGAGGGTGATCTTGGATTGGATTCTGATTTTGAATATACTGAGTCTCAACTTGATCTAATTGCCGCCATTACACAAGGAGGGAGACGTTATGTACATCAATCTAGAAATGAACTGACAACTCATGATGTAAATAAGTCTAAACCTGATCAGTCGGTGTAACGATCCGACCGGTTGTTTTGAGCTCTGGCATGTCGTTCGGCGGTTTGAGTCCTTAGGTAGCTTCATTTCAGGTATTATGATTTGTACGTGTGGTCGGAATTGAATTTCGGAAGTTCGGAGTTGATTTGGATAGAAAATTCTCATTTCGAAAGCTTTAAGTTGGAAGAGTTGATTAAGACTTGACTTTTGAGTAAACGACCTCAGAATTGGGATTTGAAAGTTTCAATAGGTTCATATGATGATTTCGGACTTGGGTGTATGTCCGGATTGGGTTTTGGGTGACCCGGAAGCATTTCGGTGCTTATTATGGAAAGTTGGCATTTTGGAAGAATTTCATAAATTTGGGTTGAAGTGTATTTTGATGTTATCGATGTCCGTTTGGGATTTTGAGCCCAGGAATAGCTCTGTATGGTGATTATGGTCTTAGGGGCGAGTCCGAATGTGGATTTAGAGGTCTGTAGGTCATCCCGGGGTCATTTGGCCAGAGTTGAAAATTGAAGGTTTTTGGGAAGTTTGACCAGGAGTGGACATTTTGATATCGGGGTCGGATCCCGATTCTAGAAGTTGGAGCTGGTCTGTAATGTCAAATGTGACTCGTGTGCAAATTTGAGGTCAATCGGGCGTGATTTGATAGATTTCGGCGTCGAATGTAGAGGTTTAAAGTTCTAAAGTTCACTAAGCTTGAATTGGAACGCGATTCGTAGTTTTAGCATTGTTTGATGTAATTTGGGGTCTCAAGCAAGTTCGTGTCATGTATTGGGACTGGTTGGTATGATTGGGCCTCGGATGTGTTACGGGGTGGTTTCGGACCAAGTTTGGCTAAGATGATGTTGCTCGTTTGCTGGTGCTGATTTTGTTCTTCGCGAACGCGAAGGGTCTCACGCGTTCGCGAAGAAGGAGTTTGGACTGGGCCATTTCTTCTACGCGTTCGTGATCAGGGAGTCACGTTCGCGAAGGTCTGGGAAGTTGAGCTCCGCGTTCGTGATCGCCCTTTCGTGTTCGCGTAAGGTAAGTTGGGCCTGGGAAGCTTTTGGCCTACGCATTCGCGTGGATGGTTCCGCATCCTCGTTGGTCAGGTCTGGAGAGGCATCGCATCCGCGAGCCTGTCTTTGCGATCGCGAAGGAGGAAATTGGGGCTGAAGCAGGTTGTGCTTCACGAACGCGAGGGAAGTGCCGCATTCGCAAAGATGGTCGGACTGGGCAGTGTTCTTTTTAAATTGGGGGTTTGGCTCATTTTTACTTCAGCTCTTCCATGGGAGCCAATTTTGGGGCAATTTTGGAGTGCCATATTCATCATCTATGTCAAGGTAAGTGATTCCCGCTTATTATGAGTTAAATACAAGATTTATATATGGATTTAGACATGAAAATTGGTAGAAACTTGGGATTTTGTAGGAAAATCTAGAAATTGATATTTTTGGATTTTAACCGCGAAATTGGACATGGAATCAGGAATAAATCATATATTTGAGTTCGTAGTTTTATGGGTAATGATTATCTTCGGAAATTTTTGGAATCCGGGCACGTGGGCCCGAGGGGGAGCTTATCAATTTTCCGAGCGGAGTTGGAAATTTTTATAAATTGATTTTGAGTATTAGAGTATATGTTCATGGAATTTTGCATTTATTTACTAGTTTTGGAGCGACGGGCGCCGGTTTGAGTTGTTAGAAAAGCTCTGGAGCCGGTTATGGAACTTCAGAGCGAGGTAAGCCTCTTTTCTAACCTTGTAAGAGGGAATTAACCCCATAGGTGAATTGATTTAATGTGTGCTTCTATTTGTGGGTACTGCGTACGTACGAGGTGACGAGAATCCGTACGTAGCTACTAATTATGCTTATGTTCGGGTAGTCTAGGACCCAAATCATGTTATACTTGCGATGTTGCACCCTACTTGTTAGTTTAATTTCTTAAATCAAATTGGAATTGATAAAGGAATTGTAAAAGGTTAAATTTTATTTACTTGAGTTTTGGACGGGTCACTTGACCGTTAATGAGAATTGGTGTTTCGTTGAATATTAGCCCCTTAATAATCTTGAATCGGTTGTTTATAAAGTATTTTCTCTTCTCGTGGAGCGGGCCGAACGCCTCGACAGGAGATAAAATGCATCTATGGTTCGTGTCGTTTGACCCTCGGCAGTGCACAATTTATATATTTGTATGTTGGATCGGGCCGTACAACCTCAGCATAACTCGTGCATAATAATTCTTGGAGTCCAATAGTAATTGATATTATTTCATTGGCTTGAGGGATTAATTTGTTAAATGATGGGAATTAATTTGGGATTTACTATCAGTGAAAGAATTGTTTATTTATTTCTTGTTATTGAATTTTCAGCTGTATTTACATAATCCATGCTTAATTATAATTTCAGTATTTTATTGTTAGCCTATAGTAAGTGTCGAAGTCAACCCCTCGTCACTACTTCTTCGAGATTAGACTAGATACTTCCTGGGTACACGTGTTTTACGTACTCATGCTACACTTGCTGCACATTTTGTACAGGTACATGTATGTCTAGTGGTCTTGTGGGCGCAGGGGCGCGGCTATTGCGGGGACTTAGGTGAGTCACATAAGATATACAAATATATCATTCGGGTATCACATTGTATTTGAGTACCTTTTTCCCTACAGTAATTGGATGTAAATGGCTTCCAATTTGTTATAATTTAATATGATATGAGTTGCAAAATGTCCCCATTTTGTTGAGAACGTATGTACATATGTTATGTTTTTTTGGTGGACCACTTGTATTTCTTTACATATTCTGGTTTAACCATATTAGTGCAATACAACTATATATTAATAAGGTATAAGAATATACCATTTGGGTATCACATTGTATTTGAGTACCTTTTTGTTATACTTCAATATTGACATGAGCTGCTAAGTGTGCATATTTTATTAAGAAAGTATGTACAGATGTTGTATCTTATTGGTGCACCACTTGTATTTCTACACATATTTTAATTTAATCATATTAGTGCAATACAACTATATACCAATAAGGTATACAAATATACCATTTGGGTATCACATTGTATTTAAGTACCTTTTTTCCCTGCAGTAACTGGATGCAAATGGCTTCCAATTTGTTATACTTCAACACTGATATGAGCTGCAAAGCATACCCATTTTGTTAACGATGTATGTACAGATGTAGCATTTGGGGCAGCAGTTCTATTTTTGCACATATTTTGATACCAATAAGGTATATAGATATACCACTTGAGTATCACATTATATTTGAGCGCTTTTTTTCCTGCAGCAACAAGATGTGCATGCATCCCACTTTTATATACTAAAATAGCAAATAAACAGATTCTTATTGAAAACACCAATAGCCATATAAAATTTTTGTCAAAAAGTAATTTGGCAAAGAATTACCATACCAAATATATGTCTAGTTCAAGACAAGAATTTTATTTCTTTTCAATTCAAATGATATGATTCTACGATATATGAGTTCTATAAAATCATTGAAGCATTATATCAATCTCTCTTTGAAATATTTCGGCACGTTTTCAGGTTGTGTCCTTTTTTCCTGCATAGTGCACATGTAACCGTATTTTCTTCCCAACCTCCTATGCCTCTCTTCTTTTAGGTCTTCCTGGTTTGATTTTTCCTTTTGGTGGCAGTACCACCTGCGAAGAGACATGTTCTAGAATTTGCCACGTTGTTTCATCCGGCAAAGGGTTTACTGGTATCTCATATGTTTTCAGCAAGTAGTCTATGCTGTAATAATCCGAGCAATACTTGTATGAATCCATATGAAATTTTTGTATAACTGCCATTGCATGTGGACATGGAATATCGACTAGTTAAAACCTTCTACAAGTGTCATTTTTTTTCATGTAGTCGCACACATTTCTTGTTTGGCCATCAATTACTAAATATAAGAATTGAGTTGATGGCAATACCTAATATAATTTTAATTAAGAAAAGTCATTAGTTGTATGAAGTAATAGTATTGTTTAATAACAATATGGAGTTGTTTAGTGAAATCTCTAAGATCTAGAAGTAAAACTACAATGCATGCAATGTTTTTATAATTCTGAAAATGCATACCGTCATCGTCTGTGATAAGATAGTATTATCTGCCAATATTTTTTATACTTTACATCGATCTTCATAAATGATTCCACGGCATCCTTCCGATTGGTGTAATTCCATTTCTGAATCAATGTCGTCATAAAGTCAAGCAAATTCACAATTGAGAGTTCTCTTGCATTCTTGTTTGCTGCTTTTACTGATTCTACAATATTCGATGTCATGGTCATGGTTCTATTTGCCTTGGAATGTGCCCGGGACCATTTATCCAATCCAATATCCATCAGGTATGTTTTCACTCTACTATCAATAGCTTCTAACTTTGTCATATGCCTGTTGAAGTCTTCAACAGCGTATGCTCTTGCCAACGTAAAGTATACTTCTTTTATTTGTTTTTGGCTCTTCCTGAAGTTCGTCTTTATGTTGTTCCACGGATGGAACATACATGCATAATGAGGGACTTCTGGATAAATAATTGAAGTTGCTGTTCATATACCATCATGCCTATCTGATACAATGCACATTCCCTCTCTTTGTCCATAGGTTTCTTTGAAGTGCACGAAGAACCACTCCCACAATGCATCGTTTTCCGAATCAACAATTGCATATGCGAGGGTAGAATTTGACCTGTAAAACCAAAGAAAAAAATATTAGTTTCAACACACAATATTAATATATCATTTCATATAGTAGTATAGTCATAGGTAGGTGCAAGTATGTAGTAAAATAATTATATATTCTATTGGTATATTTGTATACCATATTGGTATCATATGATATTTGAATATCTTTTTTTGCTGCTTTAACTAAATGTAATTGGATTGCATTTTTTAAAATAGTAAAGTACATCAATTATTCAATACTGGTTCTAAGATAACTTTTTTCCTTACCCTCTGCATCTTTCGTGGAAGCCGTGAGTATGGTCCTTCTGTATATTGAATTTAAAAAACTTCCATCAACTACAACTACTGGCCTACAATAGATCCAGCATCTAATCGATGCATATATAGCTATGAATGCATACAAAAAGCTCCCGTCTACTTCAATGTGTAGTTGTGTCACTGATCCTGGGTCAGCGTACTCTAACATGTAAAGATATGTTGGTATTTTCTTGTATGACTCACTTGGTGTTCCTCTCAACAATTGCATTGCCTTTTCTTTTGATCTCCATGCATGCATTTAGCTTAAGTCCATACCATATGCTTTTTGGTTGTCTCTCTTGATATCTATTAATATATATATAGTTTTCGGGTCAACAAGTTTATCTTGTACCACAGCTGCAACAAAAGCTGAGACAGCTTACTTTTGTGAATAAAATCTCTTATCATTTTAACAACTGTGGACAGAATTGAAATCCGTCAATTTGAAAAGATTTGATGCTCGTAGGCTTGATGCTTTAAGTCTCCAAGTGCATCTTTCATCCACGTAATCAAGGGTATACCTATTTATAATACATATACAGTTATGTATCATGTTTTACTGATAAAAAACACACACACAACAATTCTATACTCACATAATATACTGATTTAGCATACTTATATACTATATCAGTATCATCTTTTACTAATAAAAAATACAGGCAAACTAGTACAATTCTTTACTCACATAGTATACTGATTTAGCATACATATATACTATATCAGTATCATATTTTACTGATTAAAAAACACACACAAAAACAAGTACAATTCTATACTCATTTAGTATACTCATATAGCATACTTATATAATATATCAGAATCATCTTTTACTGATAAAAAATAAAGACAAAACAATACAATTCTATACTCACTTAGTATATTGATTTAGCATACTTATATACTATATCTATATCATCTTTTTCTGATAAAAAAACACACACACAAACCAATACAATTTATACTTACATATTATACTGATATAGCATAGTGATATACTATATCGGTATTATATTTTACTGATATAAAACACACACATAAACCAGTATAATTATATACTATACTGATTTAGCATCCTGATATACTATATATGTATCACATAGTATACTGATTTAGCATCTTGATATACTATATAGGTATCACATAGTCTTTTACTTCAAAAAATGCAGAAGAACCTTCTTGGGCATGATTTACTAACCCTATATTGACATTTTTCTAACGACATACTGTTTCATAATGAGAGCCAGCAGGTTTTTGTCTTTGTAAATTTGTCCTTTTTCAACTTTTTGATGATCAGTAATGATGTTTGCATCATCAAGTTATATACTGGTGTCATCTCCTTCTTGCATATCAAAAGTACTAATCATATCACTGCTTTCAAATTGTGTAATTTCTGATGAAATTGTAGCAACATCGAAAGTGGAGGTCCTTGCAGCTATAGAATTTTTAGCAAACGACACACATAGTGGGAATGTTGTCATCCCTGCACTTTATTTTTTCAATTCCATGTAAACAATAACACTCATATCGCTGCAAATTGTAATTGGCGGATATCCTTGAGCAATAACATACTGAATAACTATTGTGTTAATGTCCTTTTGCAATTGCTTTGTAATCTCTCTGAGAAGTTGTTCAAATTTCCAATAGGTCTTTATTAGAATTGCATCAACATGAAAGTTTATGAAATTATGGTTATCATCCCATTCTCCACTATGCTGTAGCAGAATTGGTATATTTTCCATGATTATACAGATTCTGAAGTTATAACTACTTTTATGTCCAAAATTGAATCTCGGCAATGCATATTTCAACAGTGTTGATGTGAAATACTAAATTTCAACAGAATATTTTTCGAACTCAAATCAACAGATCTCCAAACCGAGAACAAAATTTTCAGTTAAAAATTTAGAAGTTTGAGCAAATCAGTTTGAGCGCTAAACTTCTGTAATTTGCAAAATCAAAATCGGAATAACACGATGCGGATTTGAGCATCAAAAGTTTCAGCATCTTCAAAAGTCATATAAGATTCTATGATTCGAACAGATTGATACTTCTACAAAATTTAAGGAGAAAAAGTCAAAATTTAAAGAGAAGCATCTACACTCTATTTTTCAGGCTTGCGATCTTTAGGCAGGCGATCTTCAAATCTTCAACGACGATTTTATGATGCTGATGAAAATCTCAATTTTTATGCGCTAATTTTTATGAAATTCTGCCAAATTTGAGCACCTTTTCTGTTTTTATAGGTAGGGCATTAGCAAGCATGAGTAGTTATTTTAAGATACTCTTCCGTTTATTAAATGGATAGGAGATTTTAATTATTTAATGGGTAAAATTCTTTGGGTAAATATTTTAACTTTTATACTCCGGTCTTTTCCCTGCTAATAAGATAACGCGGTGATCCGACCCATTCATTTTTGAAGAAAGAAGCCGCAGTCAAAGTGCATGGTCTTCTTTGCTTTCATCTTGCAGTCTGTTCATTCTATCACACCCAATAGGGTTGCCACCGGACACCAGAAAGCCGGTGAAGTATATTCATATACATAGACGTGTAGATAGCTGTAATTTATAGATATACATAAAAACTAGGGTATTGATAAATGGAAGTGGCGGGGGAGAAGAGAGAGTTGGAGAAGAAGAACGTGAACAATACTCCATCTCCGACGATTGATTCCTTGACGGCAGATGGAGAAGCCGAAGATCGCGAACGCGTTGCGCTCGATCTCAAAGCCGGTCATCATCCTCTCAAGGTTTCTCTCTTTTTAATTTGCTAATATGCTTCTTCTTTTTTTATTTTTTTTGCATTCTGTAAAATTGTTTGTTGATTTTTACGATTATTTGTTCATCTGTTGGGACATGGATTGGTGCTTTTATTCTTTATTCTTATGTGAGGTGTTCTTTTATAGAATTAATTTATGAGATAGTATGTCTTTCTTCCATATAGTTTTATGAAATATGGTTCTGAATGCAATGTAATGAACTCTATACTGTTTGGCTACTCTTTTGAATTGCGAGAGTTGGCTGGGTCAAACTTGTGTATGAAATGCTCGTTGATGCCTTTATGGAGTTGGATGGGAAGGGGAAATTGTTACTGGGCACTTAGCTAGGAAGTAACGTCTTTGAGTAGAGGGGGAGAATACATGAACCTGGAGAAATGTCACGACCTAAAATACTAACCTGTCGTGATGGCCCCTATCGTGGTACTAGGCAAGCCGACATTTAAAAATATTTCCAACACTTTTAACAGAAAACAAATTTAAGCAGTTTAAACAATATAAGATTTCATAAACGGGATAGAAACCCAAAATACAACGCGGAAATTCTCAACATCGGGGTGTCACTGAGTACATGAGCATCTATACATCACAAGTACGGAAAATACTATCTATGATAATCTGAAACTAAATACAATAAGTGGAAAGACAGGGAAGGAGAGACAAGGTCTGCGAAATGCCAAGCAGCTACCTCGATAGTCTCGGATGAACCTGGGTCTGCACACAAGGTGCAAGGTATAGCGTGAGTACAACCAACTCAGTAAGTAACAAGACTAAATAAAGGATTGAAAGTAGTGACGAGCTTCGCAGCTATAGTTCATTTACAGTGATTTTAACATAATAAAGTAGATATGCTCTCAAGTTCAATAAATTAGGTCAAACAGTTATCCCATGACAAGTTTAAGTGAAACAGAGTGTAATATCTTTCAGAAATTTCAAGACAGTGATACATGGTAGTTAGGTGCAACAATAATGAAATCAAATATATCCTCTCAGGGCCAGCGTCACTCATCCCATTCACTCAGCTCTCAGCACTCGCACTCAGTAGGTACCTGCGCTCACTAGGGGTGTGTGTAGGCTCCGGATGGGCTCCTTTAGCCCAAGCGCTATAATACGCACGGACAACTCACGTGCTATAGTATAATATCTGGACCACACGGACAACTCACGTGATGCACGGACAACTCACGTGCTACAGTGTAATATCTGGATCCGCACGGACAACTCACGTGCTATAGTATTACTATCTCACAATCAGGCCCTCGGCCTCAGTCTGTCATAAATCTCTTCAGCCTCTCGGGCTCTCAGTAGTCATAAAAGTCAGCCCCAACAGAAATGATATAATGTATTAGCAAGGAACAATAAAGACTGACATAATAAACAAGTAAAACCGTGACTGAGTACAAACAACAATTTAACAGACAATTCAACATGTATACGACCTCTGTGAGTCTCTACAGTGCCAACGCATAGTCTAAACATGATTTCTAACATGATTTGTGGTTCAATTTCTCTACTACATGGAGAAGGTACAAATAACAATAGATTATACAACTACACGGTTCCAGGGAATTTGACTAAGTCACAATTCCTAAGGTGCACGCCCACACGCCCATCACCTAGCATGTGCGTTACTTTAAAAACAAATACATGACACGTAATACGGGGTTTCGTACTCTCGGAACTGAATTTAGAACTGTTATTTACCTCAATCCGAGCAAATCTCTACCCCAACACACCCTTGCCTCGCGAAACTGCTTTTGAATGCCTCGAATCTAGCCATAAACAATGTGATATAATCAATACGGGCTAAAGGAATCAACTCCATAAGAAAATGCTAAGTTATTAATAAAATCAAAAAAATCAACTCAAAAGCCGTCCCCCGGACCCACGTCTCGAAATTCAATAAAATTCACATAACCCGAAAGCCCACTCTACCACAAGTCTAACCATACCAAATTTATCAAAATCCGACACCAAATCGTCACCCAAATCCCGAAATCAAACTCTCCAAATCCCTAGCCTTAAACTCCCAATTTACACTTTAAATACACACCAACTAGGTGGGAAAATCAATGGGGAAACAAGATTATTGATAAAAAATGAGCACAAGGGACTTACCTCAAGAATCCCCTCGAAAACCCTCTCAAGAATCGCCTAAACCGTGCTTGAAATGTTTGCAATGAAGCCAAAATTGCGAACCCTTGTATTTAACAATCTGCCCAGTACTTCCGCTTCTGCGGAAACTTAACCGATTCTGTGCTTTCGCAGGAGCGACCCTTCGTTCGAATCTGCGGTTCCCTCCGCACCTACGGCCCTATCTTCCGCTTCTGCAGACTCGCTTCTGCGAGAACCAAGCCGCTTCTGCGGACCAAGCCCATCTGCCCAGTTCCGCTTCTACGGTCCTTCTGCGGCATCTGCGTGACTACAGATGCAGAATGGCCCATCGCACCTGCGTGCCTCTTGCTTTTGCGCACCTATCACCGCACCTGCGGCCACACAGATGCGGAAATGGCCTCGCGCTTGGAACCTCTGCTCACTTCCTCCCTAGAGCCGCTTTCTGCGGCTCCCTTCTCGCTTTTGCGAGAACGCACCTGCTATCCCCACTCCGCAGGTGCGATTGCACCAGAAGTTGGTGAGCTTAAGTATTCCTTCAAACTTCAAATTGATCCGATAACCATTTGAAATCAACCCGAGCCCCTCGGGACCTCAATCAAACATACCATCAAGTCCCAAAATATCATACGAACTTAGTCGAGTCCTCAGATCACCTCGAACAACATCAAAAACACGAATCGCACATAGATTCAAGCCTAATGAACTTTGAACTTCTAATATCTACAAGCGATGTTGAAACCTATCAAATCATATCCGATTGACCCCAAATTTTGCACACTAGTCACAAATGACACCACAGACCTACTCCAACTTCCAGAATCGGAATCCGACCCCGATATCAAAAAGTTCATTCCTGGTCAAACTTTCCAAAAATTCCAACTTTCGCCATTTCAAGCCTAATTCCACTACGGAGCTTCAAATCACAATCCGGACATGCCCCTAAGTCCAAAATCACCTAACGGAGCTAAATGATCCATCAAAACTCCGTTCCGGAGTCATTTACTCAAAGGTCAACATCCGGTCAATCATTTCAACTTAAGCTTTCAACCTTGAGACTAAATGTCTCATTTCATTATGAAATCTCACCGGACGCGAACCGACTACCCCGATGAGTCTCATAACAGCTATAAGGTACAAAATGAGTAGTAAATTGGGGAACGGGGCTACCACTCTCAAAACGACTGGTCGGATACACTTAATTAATAGAATGAATGCTAATGTGCCATCTGCCTAAGCCTTGGCGGTCAGAGTTACCTAATACTTTTGCTAGTGGGAGGTAGCAAGTACCTAATCAAATAGTCGAGGTGCATGGAAGGTGGCCGGGACACTACTGTCATTAAAAAAAAAAAAAAAATGTAATGATTCAACAAAAGAATCACCACCGTTAAGCATATATGAAGAACTGCAACACTGAAGCACTCTGACTAGTGGAACTTCTGGAAAATGGATTGGTGATTTCTCACTGAGGACAATATATATGAAATAGCTATTTCTGATTTGACCCAGCGAGGGGATTCACTGCATAAATTGAAGGCAATCTTAATGCCAATGATCACAGTATAGCAATCCATCTATTCTGGTTCTCTCATTTTCTTCTGCCAGTTGACTTGTTTAGAGATATAAAGCCTTCATTGTCTTCTATGATCCTTGACTTTGAAACAAAAAATAAGTTTTGCCTCTTGTATGACAAATTTAGTAGAACTTAAAACAAAATGGAGAGCATATCTTCAAACTTGGAGTTGAATATCTTCTGTTGGACCATCACTTTTTTATCATTAAGTATTTATTCATAAGTTAGGTGCATGTACTAGCCTTTCTTAATATATTAAGAAAAGCAATAGAAATTTGATTATCAATTAGAGGAGTATTTAGTGATGAGCTTCCAAAATCTTTTCCTGTTCTCTGTACATGTATCAACATTTTCCTTACTAGGCTGCCTTCATTTTTAATTTTTTATTTTTAGATACTTGTATTGCCGTCATTTTTATTTTTATTTTTGAACACTTTTATAATTATTCCCTTGCTAGCTTGCCTAGATATGTTGAACAATTAGAATGGCAATTGATACATGATCTACAAGTTAATTGGTCTATTCTAATTGCAACCTGATTATTTTGCCTAGTTCAGTCAGATGATTGCATGATAACATGATCCAACGTCCTTTATATTTAGGGCCAGTTTGAGTAGGGTTATGAAAAATTACTTCCGAGTTATTTGAGTTATCATTAGTAATATATGAGGATTAATTAGAATGACCAGTTCTTTAGGCTATATTCCTTCTTAGTCTAGAATTGCATGTTTAAATAATTCTAAATAAAATGATTAATAGAAGTTTTTTCATCCAGTTCAATAGGCTCTAACAATTCTGCCACAAATAATTCTAAATGCAGACCGGTTTTCACGTGCGCAGGAATCTCACATATAAAGTCTTAAAGTAGTTACATCTTTTTTACAAACTACAAAGATACAACAACTGCACATAAATTCTAAGCAAGTTAGGGACTATATGAATCCCCACTTACCATGTCAAGTTCATCTCAGACCAATATACAAAAAAAAAAAAAAGGTACTAGAACTTCTCTATATTTTCTATTGTCATATAAATCTATGTTCTGATAGGTTTAATCTCCTAGAAAACATATGACCTATAGTAAACGTACCAAGCTAACTAAAACATTTTCCTAACTAATTGGTATCACCTATATATGTCTTTTTCTTCCATTTTGTCCTATTTGTTGCTAATTCCAAATGGATTCCAAGAGATTGTAGTTCTTTTCAGACAATTACATTCCATGTGGTTTTAGATCTACCTCATCCTAAAACTGGCCATTGTTTCACACCTATGAATTGGTGCATCTGAAGATCGACACAGGACATGATCAAATCATCTCAAGCAAACTCGACATGTGCTAGTTGTCCCTTTTGACGAATATGGTCATTTTTAATCTTTTTCTCTCTTTTACAATGATGAAGGGGAGCGTTGGAGCAATGGTAAAGTTATTTTTGTGTGACATATATTTCACGGGTTTTGATACATGGAATCAGCCACTGAGTAGGATACCTACCTCACACTCCCCTATGGTGCGACCCTTTCCCGGACCTACATGAACATGGGATGCTTCGTGCACCAGACTGTCCTTTTCTTTCATCTTCTATAATGATGATGCAGAGGTGTGTTTTGTTTTCCTAAGTTGTATGAGACTATCTAGATTTGAAATTGCACAAAATCTGTGAGGATACTCGCACAACAACTAAGCACCTTGTTATGCCCACTTGGCCTCTTCCATAGATATTAATATGACAGGGATCATAATGGCATTATTCTATGTGTACAATTAATTATATATCTGTCATGTTTTATTGTTCATTATTTGCTATTATTATGTAATATCTCTTATTTGTCTAGGTACTAACGTTCTTCATTCTCATGATCAGCACAATTTTGTATTTTGGTACACTCGGCGGACACCTGGGGTTCGAACTCAAACATCGTACGAGGAGAATATCAAGAAAATTGCTGATTTTAATACTGTAAGTCATTTTATTTGTAGAAAATTTGTTTATACTTGAAGTATCCATCTTCTTTTCAAAGTACTTGAATTCGGCTCCTTTATAAATGTACTTAGCATTCCTTATCTGTAGGTCGAAGGTTTTTGGGTTTGCTATTGCCACTTTGCTCGAACATCAACATTGCCAAGCCCAGCTGATTTGCATCTTTTCAAGGATGGCATTCGTCCATTATGGGAGGTAAAATCTTGTGATCATGCTGTTAACTGCTGCTTTTTGGTGTTTTCTAATTCATTACAAGTTTGTATTATGGATATCTCGTACTGAGTTAATTTTCTGATTATATTGTTTAATGTTTATGAAGGATTCTGCTAATTGCAATGGTGGAAAGTGGATAATTCGTTTTAAAAAGGCTGTCTCAGGCCGCTTCTGGGAAGACTTGGTAAGTGAGCTATCCTAGGGTGCTTTTGCTATGCGGAAAAATGTTTTCTGGAAAATATTCTAGCAATCAAACACTAGAAACTAATTTATTTTCTGGGGAAAAAAGCATTTTTCCAGAAAACATTTTAAAATTTTTCTATGGCAAGTCTTTTTCCTTCATGATTATCTTGACTTTCAATTTCATATCATTGCTTTAACCAGCACTTAGACATTATTATAAATTATTAATACTCAAAAATTTCATTAAAACCACTATCTGGTTTGCTAATATTTATTAAAGATTATTAATAAATATTTTTCAAGAAAATAGTTTCCGCTCTCTAACCAAATACCGGAAAACATTTGTCAGGAAAATGGTTTGTAGAACATAAGTCATTTTCCATCATATCAAACACACCCTCAATGTTAATTCATTTAACTAGACTTCTAGTGTTATAGATAAAGATATTAAGCGCAGAAGCAGTATGATATCTTTTAATTAAATTATACAGTGTCCATGATGTTAGTAGTAGTACTTTCCAGATATCCAAATTGAATACCAAAATAGACGGGTGCCTTTTAGCCTAAGCGGCTAAGGGGTCGTTTGGTTCATGGGATAAAGTGTGATATCCTGTTTAGACTTTGGAATTAAATTTAGTGTTTTTTGTACATCATGCCTCTTTACAATTTATAATTTAAGAAAATGACCTTTTTAGATCTCTTATGTGTAAAAGACAAATCACGTATAAAAGTAAATCTCTCATGTGTTAAAAAAAAGAGGTAGGGCTATAAAACTAAAAACAAGTTTGCAAAGAGCCACAAAATCAATTGACCCCTGAAGCCCTTTTTTATTTCAAAGCGCTCTGATTCTTCGGCTGCTCTTATACTCAACAAGATTTTCGCCAAGCTTCTTCAGTTCTAAGAGAGACAGAAAATAAAGCTTGAAAGAGGTGAATCAACTTCTCCTTCTTTGCTCTCGCTGCGTCAACATAGACTATGAGAAAAATAAATTGGTCTCTTTATTCATTTTCTTTGAGCCATTAGCATGTAGAAGTCGAATTCCTGATAATTCATTAATGGTCTTGAGATATAGATTAAATTTGATCAAACTTTGCTATTACCTAAATTTGATACATTATTTATAATTAAAAAAGGACGACCATTTCAAGATATAAGAATTATATCTAATCAATCTAAAGGATGACTTTGAAATTTTTGCTGCATTTGCTATCTCAAGACCATGAATTTACAAATTATATTATCTATTTTAGTATACTTCTGTGATAAGTAAATATTGCTTTTTATTATAAAAATACCAACAATAATTATTATTTACCCATATGTCGGTTCACGTTAAAATTGGAAACAAGAAATTTATCCAGCTTCAAAACCAACCACGTGTCTTGGATTAGACATAGTATATCCCATTTTTAATCCAATGAACAAAACAAAGCAATAGCAATAAATAATCCAGGAATAATTAATCCCGGATAACTTTTTCCGCGTACCACACGACCCCTAAGGATGCTGAGATACCCCTATGGGATTTTGCTATCTAGCCCAGAGAGTATAAGCACTGAAAGTTCATTTTTTACAGTAATTCATAGACCTGTGTTTCTCATCTTATTATCTTTTACTTTCTGGCTTCTTCATATTTCTTTCAACATCCCAGTATGCTACCCAAAATTTTTTAGTCATGTATAAGATGTCCTTTGCATAGAGTTCATATATTTGCTTGGATTTCTTATACTTGCTATTGTGAATTTACTTAAAGTTGGTGTCGGAGGTTGTATTAAGATTGTAACTTTTGGATATTTAACCATCGTCTTTGGTGACTTTGCTGAAGTCATTGTTTCATTCATTTTTTTACTTTCGATAAGGAGTACCATTCATATTTTATTAACCATCACCTTAGGTAATTTTTGGTGAATTTACACCGTCTGAATAATTCTTTGTTATGGAGAAAAGTTTCTTATTTTAAGTGTACATTCTTGTTGGATGAATTTATGTTACTTCTTCCTTTGTCAGCTAAAAGAAGAAGTAAAATGGCTAAATAACCATTAGCTAGATGATGTGAATGTAATAGCAGCAACTATTAGTAGCTGTATAGGGATATCAAGATCGCCAAAACATTGAAAGATCGGTGACCGCCTGCACAGTAAATTAGTACATCCTCAGATCATCAGGGTCTGTAGTGCGGCTTGAATTCTGCTTTAACTTCTAAATGTGATGTGGCTCTTACCTAGGTGCTGTCCCTGGTGGGTGATCAGCTTGATTACGGTGACAATATATGTGGTGCAGTTTTAAGTATTCGTTTCAATGAGGATATATTGAGTGTGTGGAACCGCAATGCATCAGATCATCAGGTTATATACATAACCTGTATGTAATTCATTCTTTTCATGTGAAGATGTAAACATGCTTAACTCCTCTTTGCTTTGCCAGGCTGTAATGGCACTCAGAGATTCAATCAAAAGACATTTGAAGCTTCCCAGTAGCTATGTCATGGAATACAAGCCCCATGATGCTTCTCTTCGTGACAATTCATCATACCGCAATACTTGGCTGAGAGGATAAACTTGCAACCGCCCTCTTTGCTATTGAAGCTGCAGGAGCTCAGATCGAAAGTATTATTTTATTTTGTTGGTCTTGCAAATCATGACAGAAAATTGCTAACTGTGGTGCAAGCTAATAACCATGGAGAAACTTCTATCAACTTGACTGTCTGTCTGGTCTTAGTGTGCTAGATTTCTATATCCTCTGTACTAAGATATATTGGCGAAATTTTTGCCTTGTAATATGCATTCGCTACCAGTTTTTGAAGAAGCGATGTTATCTCAAGTGCATATTACGATAGCTCTTGTCAAGTTGCCTTTCACTTTGGCGCTTTACCATCTCTTGGAGGTCTGATATACTAAATAATCCCTCCTTACATCAACTGGTTATTTCCTTCCAACTATCAAACTAGGTCGAACAAACTCTAAAAAAGCAGAGAATAACTGTATCCTGACACTGCAAAAAAGTGGGCATCCCCTATGGAGAAAACATCCTCACAGGGTGTAGAACTGCGAAACTTAAATCTCGCAGGATGTGGTTCTACAACCGAAGAGGTAACTTTCAGTTCTTCTGGTGTACTAGCAAGGTTCCTGCTGTCCAATTCGAGTTAAATGTTCCGGCAAATGGTCAAATATATCACTGAGAAAGGGTTTACATATATACTTCGTTATATTTTCGGTCCAAATATACTTCTGTCGTAATACTATTGGTTCAAATGGTGTTACAACCCATATTTGCATACGTTAGCTTACGCCATAAGTTGATCTACGTAGGTCCAAGAAGAGATTATATTTGAGATAATAAGAATTTAGTCCTATTGGTCTTAAACGATGCAGGGGTGGTATAAGGGTGGTTAACAAGTATTAGAAGTTAAACGAATTAAGTATATTGTAACTCGTAATTTCGGGTAAATCGAGAGGTGATCAATATTACCAAGAGATCATGTTTTAAGGTATTTGAATTACATAATATCTGTTTCATAAGTTTTGAAGTCAAACGAGTTATGAAGCAAAAGTCGACAAAAGTTGTCGCAACTTACGTTCATAATTTTACTCATACTTTAGGTCAAATGTCACTAAGCTTTTCTCCCAATTTACTTGGAATTATGGGGAGATCTATCCACCAAATTAAAGATCTATGAGTCTAGTTTCCAACACATTAAACCGTTCGTCGATACGATCTCAGAATTGGGAGATATTCGCGTTTTGGCGAGTCTGCGCCAAGCACCTCTCTATGGGGCCCACATAGGCGGTTTAAGACATATGGATATATATATCACGCCTCAACCCCGTTTTAAGTCATTTGTTTTCAGTATATTCAAAGCTTAGAACCCCAAGAATATCCTCTCAAGGTTCTCTCATGATCCAAGATCAAAACAAAGGGCAAACAACACAAATCAAGTGTCGGGAATCCCGTGGCGCTAGTAAGTTCCTATTTCCTCTTGTTGTTGCTGATTTTTGTGTTGTTCCAGCTCGTGTGGGAGGTTGTTTTAAGTTGGTTGTGTTCTGTAAAATACCCCCTCAAATTTAAATATCAACCCTAGGTAATTTCAAGTATTCTAAAGTGATTCTAGTACCGAAAAACCCTAATTGATTGCTAGCTTTGCTTCCTTGTTCTTGTGGCAGCATTGAAGGGATATTTCGTGGTCAATTAAGGGAAAATTGGAGTTTTTCTTTCTGTTTAAAGGTAAGGAACCTCTTACCCTACATGTATTTAAGATTATCCAAGTTACGGCTCAGTCGTTGAAGCTAGAACTTGTGAGATATACGTCGAAAGACTTGCTAGTAATGTTGTTGGTTGTTGGACTGTTTTGGGAGGCTTAATATAATTATTATTGATGTTGTTTGGGCTGTTTGGTGATTGTGTTAACT
>MCJB01020958.1:201955-213518 GCA_002018475.1 Nicotiana obtusifolia
GGGGGGGGGGGGGGGCAAGTGCAACATTCCTGCAAAGTGAAAAAGTCAGCTCTCTGGATTTTCCCACTAATGCCCCCGCGCGTTGCCCTATGTGGCGCGCTTGTGCAATTTTTATAGAGTGAAAATCCTATTCCGGCTAGGAGAAGGTGGTTTTGTCTGGGCTCGACCCTACTTGGTATAAATACATGGAAAAACGTTACATCAAATGCAATGCACAGAATAACACAAAACCTCACACACACATGTCACATAACTCACTCAAGATTGGACTATCAAGACACTCTAGTCAAAGCAGTTAAGCAAAGTTAAGATCATACCGTTTAAGGTACTTATACAAGAGTCAAAAACTGAGCCTAAGTATCACAACTAAAGCACTTACTATTCTCAAGGTATAATAAAGTTAAGAGATATTGCCTTCAATTTAATTCATAGCACAATATTTTCTACTCTTAAAGAAAACTAATTACACCCCGTTCAAACAAAATCCTTGGAAAAGAACCGCGGCATAAAGAAAAACCAAGGGGGAATTATTACACCTACAAAAGAAAATATTTTTGTGTTTTTCCTTCCGACTTTAATCCCTCAAGAAACCTGTCGATGATATCCATCATCGGGAAAAATCGAAACTTTTAAAAGTTTTTAAAAGTTTTTATGGTTTTTTTCAATTTTTTCCTATCTCTAACTACTAAAACAACAAAAACTAAAACTAATATATATACATACATACAACATATCAAAAACAACCAAAACTAAAACTAATATACATACATACATACATACAACATATCCCCCACCCCACACTTTAAGTTGTGGCATTTCCGCATGACACACAATTAAAAAGCATAAGGTAAAGGAAACTTCCCTGAACATCTAGTCGGGGTTTGAGTCAAAGTCGGGCTCCATTCCTCGCCTTCGAACCAATGCGCACATCCATGCAAATAGCTTCTTCTCAGCCTTCTTGGGGTACACCCCACACTTATCTTTCTCACTCACCGCACCTTTCTCTTTCGAGGCCTTCACTTTCCATTCAACATTTGTAGTTGGTTTCCTTTTTGCACTCCCTTTTCTACATCCATCTTGAATATCACAGTTTCCTCACCCACTCTAAGCACGAGTTTTCTCTCGTGTATATCCAATATAGCTCTACCCGTCGCTAAGAATGGTCTTCCTAGGATGAGGGGGACCTCCTTGTTCTCCTCCATATTCACCACTATAAAGTCTACAGGAAATACGAACCTATCCACCCCAACTAACACATCTTCCACTATCCCCTCGGGTGCTATATGTTTGGTCTGCCAGCTGCAAAGATATTGGCACCGACCTTATCTCTCCAATCTCCTTCTCTAGTTTCCTGTAAATAGATAGAGGCAACAAGTTAATTGAGGCACCAGAATCACATAAAGACTTATCAAAATGTATAGTTCCTAATGTGCAAGGTATAGTAAAACTCCCTGGATCTCCACACTTTTGTTGGAGTTTATTTGCAATATCGCGCTGCAATGCTCTGTGAGCTTGTCCACTGAGGTTTCCTCGATTTTTCTTTTCTTCGTTAGGATCTCCTTCAAGAATCTAGCATAAGACAATATTTGTGAGAGCACTTCTGTGAATGGTAAGTTTACATAAACCTGTTTCAGCATATCCAGAAATCTCTCAAATTGCTTGTCCAGCTTTTCTCTGTATAGCTTTTGAGGGAAAGGTAGCGCCGGCATATGCTTGCTCTTCTCATATTCATCCCTTCTCGATTTTTCTTCCTTCTTCTTTTTCTCAGCTTTCATCTGGCCCTTCTTCTTTTTATCATCATCACTTTTCAGCTGCTCCCCACTTTCTTTTCAAGTTTCACCTCTTTTTGGATCGGGGTGGGGTCTTTCAACACTTTCCCACTTCTCAAGGTTACAATAGTTACCGTTTATTTGGAATTTTTTTTCAGTATCAGCAAGAAGAGTGCCTGAAATCCTTTCAGATAATATTGTTGCAATCTGTCCCACTTGCTTCTCCAAATTTTGAATTGCTGCCCCCTGTACTTCAAATCTTTCATCAGTTTTCACAATGAAGGCCTTCATGAGATCTTCTAGACCAGGCTGATTAGGCTTTTGAGGCTGAAACTGCTGCCTTGGCTGATTCATAAAACCATGTGAAGGTGGAGTTTTGGTTTGACATAAGTGTGGGGTTTTGAATGGCTAATTGTATGTATTAAAAGTTCTTAGGGAAGTGTAGTCACTCTTATATCTGAATATATCCTACCCATCTCGCAGCCTATATTACAACCAATTAAAGTCCTACTTGATCCTTGATTGAATGAGCTCAATTAGTAGAGTAGTACACTACGGGCAAGCTTATGGTACGTCTTTTTGTGGCACGTGAATGTTGTTCTGAGAGTGAGTGAATTCTTTCTATCTTGAGTTCCTAATTGTTCTTAAATTTCATTGTGTATGGAACTACTCTCTATTGTTGTGTGAGGCACTTGATTCATGAAGGAAAGGTAATGTCGTTGACCTCTGTGTTAGAGTAAGTAAGCGGGTTGTGAAAAATGTATGGTGCTTTTGAGTCAAATTTTGAGGCAAGGATGTTACAGTATTGTACTTAATCTTTTTAAAATGTTCTTAGTGTGATGAGTTATGAGAGTTGTTGAAAAAGATCATGTTCTATGTGAAGTGTAGCTGGACTGCTCGAGGACGAACAATGGTTTAAGTGTGGGGTGTTGATGATAGGCTATAATTACGTATTTTAGTCACTTATTGCACTCTAATTCACTGTACTTTATTTGTGTTTGAGCTTTAATTGGTAGTATTTTGCAGTTATTGTGTGTTTTATGCCTTGTAGGAGTGATTTCGAGCTATGTAGATGTTGTGGAGCTAATCCGAGCTATTTGGAGCTTTGAAATCTGAGTTAAATCCCATGGGATTAATCCGGGATCATGTTCGGGGGTCGAGGACCAAGTCTGATTGTCAAAAAATGAGAAAACAAAATCACTATTGCACTACCGCATGTGCCATGCGTAGCGGGGCTTGGGGCGCTAGTGCAAAATTCCTGCAAATTGAAAAAATCAGCTCTCTGGATTTTTCCACTAATGCCCCACATGGCGCGTTGCCCTATGCAGCGTGCCTGTGCAATTTTTATAGAGTGAAAATCCTATTTCGACTAGGAGAAGGTGATTTCGTTTGGACTCGACACTACTTGGTATAAATACATGGAAAAATATTATTTTCTGGACTTTTGACACATATTCGACCTAAGGAGGCTAATGAGGAGTTGGAAGAACACGAGCACAAGGACTTCATCATTCCTTCCTCACTCAAGACACGAGTTTGGATTGAATTTATGTTTCTCTATACTTTAATTTTATTTGTAATGAATTTCTCCAATCGATGGAGTAGTTCTCTTTAGGGTTTGATAGATTTTGTGTATTGATTATTGTTTGTGGATGTAACTCTAATTTTATGTATTGAAGCGTTTTTGGATGATTTAATTGTTGCATCTATACTCACTAGTTAATGTAATCGAGAGAGGCATAACTTGTGATATCTTTGCATTATATTGTTGGTTGAGTTTATAGATTCTTCTAAGTAATCAAAAGAGGCTACTTGAATCATTGATTATACCTAGATAGGAGAAAAATCGAAAGAGGTTTTCCTAAAGACCGTTCCACTATGCATTTTTGCATCTTCACGTGCTTAAATTGGTTCATCTTGTGAGGTTAAGACTTAATCGAGAGAGGAGTTTTTGTTGAACGTTTGGACTAATAATTGAGTGAATTCGAGAGACTCACTTGAACATTAGACGTGAATTATCTAGAGTTAGATCCCAAACAATTATCTTGCACCTATCCTATCAAAACCATATCTTCTCTCATTGATAACCTTCTTTGCTTGTTCCTTGTTTCGATTGTCATTAGTCAATAGCTTTAGATTCTTAGTTAATTTTAGTTAGACATCTTATAAATTTCAACTGTTGATTATCTTGGATAGCAACCAATCTAGAAACTACAAGAATACTGTTTAAATCCAATCCATGTGGATACGATATTTACTATATTATCTTTGATTAGCGAGCATAATTTAGGTGTGTGTTTCGAGCTCGTCAATGGGTTTTATTGAGGTGTGAATGAGAAATAAAGGGGATTAAATTTCTTAAGAACACACAGTGAATTCTATGGGTCACAATATTTAGTTAACGTTACTGTTTACTCTGGAAAATTACGTCTCTAGTTTTACTCTTTCGAACAAAGATAATAACAAATAACATGTTACGAAAACAGATACTCTAGTTGCAAAAGAAATAAGAACTACATCGAATTGAGTGAAGTTGGTATTGATAAGCTAGAAACCTTCTTCATAGAAACCTTCCCTCATTCACTGGTTAATTCAAAACAAGCGTAGAAATGGAACTGAGTCCTCCCTGATGGATCATCTCTTTTGACTTCGTTCCATGGAGATGATGAAATATAGGGCTATTGATCTTACGACCTTTCCGGAAAGGATAATTTCTGTTGGCTTTCCAGTAACATTTTCATTTCTTGTACCCTTTAGTCCTTCATCTAAGGCATTTCGGAGTATATGAACTACTGTTATTCTAAATTTCAGATGATTCTCGTTAATTTATTCTAATCATTCCAATTCAGAAGTTCAATTATTTCTGGATGGTTCTTGCCAAATTATATTTTCAAATTGTCCAAGTCCATTGAATTGCTTTCCGAAAATATATGCTTAAACGTTTAATACTTGTTTTGCAGCGTCTTCCTCCTTGCGCATGCGCATGTCATGTTTCATGGGTTGAAGGAAAATGAAAGCTTCATTTAGGCACATAGAAGTTGCATATCAGATCTAGCTTTTCTTGAAATGTTTGGAGATACAAGTAAATAGCTTCTAATACTTCATCTGAGCTGCATATCTAGGACTGTCACTTGCATTTTAGAGGCTATATGTAAATGTAAAAGATATTGAGTGGCACATTATTTCCTCTCTAGTGTAGGTTAAAGTACATTGACGTGTAAAAATATTACAGAATGTCTGTGTGAAGGAAAATAAATCTTCTACCCTTTTGAAAATCTTAATCATCTAGATTAATAGATCTTTGAATTCCATTATTTGAATTGCCTCTTATCATTCAATCTCTCGCACTAACCCTAATCGACAAAATTGTCAATTTAATAGTTTTAATGGTAAAGATTTTCTTATATATTATTATTCCTAGTCTCCCGACTATCCACTTTTTGCTTGCTTTTTGATAACCCGAATCCACAAGCACTAAAATCTAAGCTAGCGTTTGGATATAGATTTGGCTGAAATTTGAAAAAAGAGTTTTGAATTTGTGTTGAAAAATAAATTTTGTAAAGTTAAAATTATATTTGGACATGCATTTTATTTGAAAAAAACTTGAAGTTTTGTGAATGGAAGAAAAAGTTTTACCCAAAAACTATCCTAAACTTGGGAACTTGAAAAAAAAAAATTTTAAAAAACTGATCACGATCCATGAACAAACACTGTTTCAATTTTAAATTTCAAGAAATATACCCAAAATCTATGGCCAATCAGGTAAAAACCCGTTTAATCCAAAAAACATGATTTTTAAATTCTTTTATCCTATATATGATATTCATATTGAGATCCGACTAATATGAGAATCACAAGGCTCATTAAAAGAGAAAAATACTCTTTACTAGGATTTTTTTCAATCATATTTAATAGGACATCTTATGTTCAAAATAAGCCAAAATTTATCATTCTCCAGCCATTAACAATATACTTACCAAAACTAGCTAGTCAAGTGCATACAGCAATTAAAAATCTCATATAAATAAGAATTCTTTCCCTCCAAGGATCAAGCGCAAAGATCTCCTTTCATATTTTTAAGAGTGATCAGCAACATTAAATATAAGACGGAAAGGAAATTTCATGGATGAAGTAGCAAACAAGGCGATGAAACACAAAGAAAAAACTATACAACATTCTAAAAACCTAAGCAAAAAGGGACTTTTTTCAATGGGTATGATTAAAATTCATTGAAAACATATAGATGAGTCAATATGCAAAATTTGAAAAAAATTGAAGGTGATTTGGATTAGTTTGAGTCAAAATTCGTAGTTGAAATTGAGTTTAAAATTTCTCTACGACATATGAATCAAACATGTATCTCACATGTAGGTATATATGAATATACAGGAGGTACACAAAAGATACATGTTTGATACACAAATGATACACAAAAGATGCCGGGAAATACACAGTGAGATACACATATCACTTCAATCATGTTCATCTTGTGTACTTCGAATTTAGCTAAAATTTCAATTCAAACTACCTAAATACTCCACGAAATCGTCCCAAAATTGAGATTCACACTCCTTAAGATATACCCAATCTATTCCAATAATACCCACTCGAAATAAATTTCAATTTCAAAAACTTTTAAATTTTTTAATTCAAGCTTAGCAAGCTTCAATGGTTGTCCATGGAGTTTTTAGTTTAATCCCGACCCAATCCAACAAACTAACGTTTAATAGTAATTTCTAAATCGAATTAAGGTGCTCGATTCTCTAAATTTTAATTTAAAGAAATTAAAATATTGCAAATTGCTCAAATCAAGTGTCTCAAAAAGTTTGAACTGCTTTTATGCTTGAGCAAAATAGACATATGTTACAAAATGATATTTTGGCTTTCTGATAGATATTTTATTTTGAACTAATTTGGGTTGAAATTATTTATACACCGCTGCCAATTGAAAAATAAATTCTAGTCATTTATGACGATGTCATCGGTTTGAATAGTTTTCGCTATTTAATACCCTTTACGTGGGCTTGTACGTAAAGAGGAGAATTTATACTTCATCTTCCTCTGAAATTTCCCATTTAGCATAATTCCAAAACCTCTCTTCATTTATCTTCAAATCTCAGTTCCTTTTCTTTTTTCAAGAATGAGGGATTTTGCTTCTTGTTTTTGTGAATATGCAGTACAAGTAGTATCTGAAACTACTTGTTTTACTTATTCAAACACTTCTTGTTTCCCTCTATCTTTAATCCCTTCAACACAAAACAGTGTCAGTTGTATGTACAAAGTTACTTTGTCCAATCAAAAACATGTTTTGATCACTGTATCATGGTGCAAAACAAACACATAACGAGGGTACGCATAAATTTTGGTGATGATGCTTCAAATTCATTCAAACTCAACACGAATTTGCGTCTTTTTAGGAAGAAAAAGAGAAGCAGAGCAATGGAATTTGGTCAAAGGATATATGTAAATTCGAACTATTCTTAAAACCAAACATGAAAATGATAATAACATGCATGTTACACGGTCTACTTTAATTCCACTGCTAATAACGAATGAACAAAGCATATTATCTACTGCTTAAAATTTTAAAAATCCGAAATAAAAGGCTATGCCATCAAAATGCTGACTTCTAAAAGACAAGAAACCAGATATATATATATATATATATATATTCAGAAGAAATTTGGAGCATCAGGCTGTGAAGATGAGCAACTCACATCAGCCATTTTTGTTAATGTTCCAAAGGAGGTTATGGATTACGAGAGGAATTAATCAAGTTAAACAAACGAACAAGCAAAAAAGGGCCAAACAAGGGTTCTTAGGCGCAACTTTAAAGATCAATGAGAAAAACAAATTAGATGAACATGACGCTTCCTATAAATGGCAATCAAGAAAACAAAAGGCCCCCCATTGAACACACACCGGGACCTCCCAACTAGAGCAGACACATAAACACATGCTTTCCATATATTTCTCTGCTTCTGTTGGAAAATACTGTCCAGTGCAAAAAGAAACCACCCCCCTTCCCTAGAAGAAAGGATCCTATACTTGGTCTTTTCATTAAAAATCGAGACTTCCCTCTCCATTCTTATCATTTCATTTCCTAAAGAGTACTTCCGATCTTCATTTCTCTGGCTTTTAGTATAAAGTTACACTAGCGAATGCTTAAGAACTTCAACCGTAATAAAACAAAGGAGATCAAAATAGAGATTAAGAAATGCAAAATCGTCTGAGCAACAATAGAGGGTTATCCGACAAGCATGCTGACAAGTTAGACCAAGTAAAGATATAGAGAGCAAAAGCCAGCTACGAATGATCATAAAATATTACCAAAACTTGCAATACCACCAAAATTACTCAACCGTGATGGATTACAAACATCACCAAAACAACTGAGCTTGGCACTAAAATTCTTGTCCACAATTAACCAAGTCTTGCCAAAACAAAACATAACATTAAAAGACTATAACAAAATCTAGGACAGTATAATACTCAAACCATCTCCATATGGAATTCAAAAGCATGCCCCTTCAACGCAACCTTCTAGCCTCTCTCTCAGACTCCAACAATGTCAAAACATCACCCTCTCTGACAGGTCCCTTGACATTTCTCATGATAAACCTGTTCTGGTCATCAAGAAACTTGACTCTCACCTGCGTTACCTGTCCTCTGGACCCAGTACGGCCCATGACTTTCACCACAATAGCATGCTTGGTTGCAGATTCCATCCTGCAAATCGCATAATACTATTTTTACATTTGTCAACAGTGTTTAAGTTATATGCACTAACAGTACACAATTAGGTCATTCATCAGGTAATTCAAGGCAAATCTCTTTATACACATTTTGGTATTTAGTAAAGATGGTAAACCTAGAGTCACAGGTCCAAATTAGTGATAGTGTAAACAATCTTTAAACTGTCAGCAACTTAAACGACAAAAATAATAGGTAAATCAAGGATAAAACCTTTGAACGGATCAAATATTATAGTGAAACAATTAGCAGAAAGGGCCAACAAGTTGTCCTAAAATATTAATTTGGAGAAATTAATTTCAGACTTGACATAGCCCCACCATCATATTGATCTATATAACCAACGATAGCCACACAAAACGAATAGATTTCACACTTCAATGATACGAACAGATTGTTAAAACTAAAAAAAACTGAGCATGGACAAAAGATTAAACAGAAATCCTATTAAGAGTTTTCTGCAATCAACATGGAAAAGAGACAAAATTTGAAGAACAGATTGAGTCGCACTACGCATTTGAACAGAACTAACAGAGATTGGTGAAACTACTAACACGTTGAACATGTTAAACCACAAAATAGAAACAGAAAACTCATGGAAACAGCTTGGGAATTAGAAAAAATACGAAGAATCCTAAAAGGGTTTTTGGGAAAACGGAGAAGGCTGAAACCTTGAGAGGAGCAGACGAGCGAGCACAAAGCGCAAATTGCTATGACGGCCGAAGAGGAGAAAAAATGCCTTGCTCTATTGGGGTCAAGTAAAACCCTAGGGGATGTCAATATATATGCAGGAGCTGCCTTCTGCAATTACATTGGTGCCCCTTTCTCAATGGAAAGTCTAGACGGCATAATCGGCGGACATAAAACAAATTGTCAGCTCCTTTTCTTTTCTTTTTTATTATTTTCTTTTTGTTTTTCTTTTCTTCATTGGATTTTTTATTTGGGTATATTCATTGGGTTCAACATAATTAATACTAGTTCTAGGGTACGATTTTACGCGTGTACCCATGTCATTTTATATATAATTTTATCACTATATAAATTCTATTAAACAATGTATTTGAGTTATAGTAAATTTTTAAAAAAGTAAAAGCTTTGAAAATGATGAATGTGGATCACATTTAGCTAGCACTATAAGGAAGAAATCCTGCCCTGCAAAAGTTCATAGATATTTTGTTGAGATTCTGAGAACTTCCGTGGGAATATGTCCTACATGAGTTCTTAGATGTTTTACTGTGATTATGAGGACATCTATAAAAATATTTTATGAAAATTATAGTTATTTTTACGAAAAAAGCAACAAATTATATAAAACAAAATTACTTTAAAGATTTATCAAACAACACAAATTAAAATACTAGATTTTTTTGTCTTTTAGTGATTCGATAATATAGTAGTGACAATTCGAAGTTTAGAAATAACTAATGTTATTGATTTAATAGCTTAAGACGAATAACTTAATATATAAAAAAATATAGGGAACTGTTATGTATAGGAATGTACGCAGAAAAGAAAGAAAAAAATAAATGGCAATTTAACATCATTTCCTAATGTTTCATCCTTATTGCTTTCACACCTCGCCCTTTTGTCTAGTTTCTTTTAGCGCAAATACTATTCTTAGGGAAATAAATTTACGTAGTTTAAGAATTTTGTCAACTTGAAAAAATAAGTTTACTTATATGATGAATAGAATTTAATTGAATTGGTTTTTTGTTTTTTTGCTAACTAATTAATTGTCACGATAAAAAATCTCACCTTAAGGATTGTGATGGCACCTAATCCCCAGGACTAGGTAAGCCTAACATATGCTGAGTATTAATAGATTTAAACTATTTAATCATGAAACATAAACCAGTAAATGACATACGTAGTTAAAACCGATCAATAGTTATATATTTTTCCAAAATCGGTAATACGGAGTCATAAGCTTTAGTGAGTACACTAAAATTTCTAAATACAATATTGTTCCGGAATGAAAATAAATAGTAGTAATGAAAGACAACAGTGACTCCGAAGCCCGCGAACGCAATTGAAGGTATACCTTGAAGTCTCTACAATAGATCACAAGCAGCTAACTAACGTCCAACACGCTCTGAGGTACCTGGATCTGCACAAAAATATGCAGAAGCGTAGCATGAGCACACCATAACGGTACCCACTAAGTGTCAAGACTAACCTCGATGGAGTAGTGATGGGGTTCAAATCAAGATACCTACTAGTCAATTAACCTGTGCGGAATATTAATATAAAGCTAACAAAAAAAATAAAAAAATAAAACGGCAACGAAGGGTATTTATGTGATATACAGAAAAATAATCAAAACACATATAATATGCAAATAAAAGCAATTAAGGGAAAACAATGATAGTTCTAATCATCAAACGGTTCAGCCACAGGAAGCACAACAAGAATCACCTCGAGGTACCAAACCTCCACTATCACAAATCACGAGTGCTAAACATGAATCATATACGCATGGCATCTCATGCCCACGTTAACGATCACAACCGCACAGAAAACTCACGTGTTGCACGGACAACTCACGTGCCACTAGTAACAATATCTCATATCAGCACGACAATTCACGTGCCGATAGTAATAATATCTCAGATCCGCACGGACAACTGACGTGCTACTAGTCCAATCCACAGACAGAAGGCAGTAGTTATACAAGGATACATGCATGTGCAAGTGTATGATCACAACTCAAATCAACAAGTAATATCAGAGACACCGAATAGCACATTGAAAAACAACATAACAAATCACGTAAGATGCATGACACACACAAAAGAAAGTCACACTACCACGCGAATATCATTAATAATATGCCCCCAGGCCAACACATATCATCCCTGACATAGCCCCCCTTGTCTCGCCGCGTGCGCAACAATAAAGTAAATTCCCGTCTTGTCTTGCCACACGCATATCAATATTTATCCTCCCTAATCTCGCCACATGGGCAAATCAATATATATATATATATATATATATATATATATATATATATATATATATATATATATATATATATATATATA
>MCJB01020958.1:213569-354337 GCA_002018475.1 Nicotiana obtusifolia
ATATATATATATTAACGCCAGATCTGACTCTTGCACATACAGTAGAGTTAAGAACTTGAATAACTTCTTTATGAAACCACTTGGTCTCTCGAGCCAAAGATAGGAAGCAATTTTAATTATTGATATGTTGTACTTTCACTCCCTCTCTTCTAGATCTACGAGTTCTTCTTCCTCCTCGTCTTCTTCTAATTTTAAGCTCAAAGATATTAGTTTCTCTGATTTGCAGCAATCAATTAACGACTGAAAAATCCCCAAACATCCCCAGTCAACAATTTATAAGTCTAAAAAATGGAGCTTGACAAGTGATTATCACATGTCTACCATTGAGCAGACTATTCCTCTGGAATCAGACCATGAGGAAATCAAACTTCTCAATATCAAATCTGTTGAAAAATATAGAAAAAAATATAATTATATTCATTTTGGTTTAGTACAAATATATATATATATATATATATATATATATATATATATATATATAAAGAGAGAGAGAGAGAGAGCGAGCCCGCCTTGTCTCGCCGCAAGTGCAAATATTAATGGTAACAATAACACGGCCAAATCTCGTGCAAGCCACCCCATAATTTTCTCAACAATCCCACATGTGCCAAAGTCGCAATCAACACAAAATATCAACTCGCACCACACGTGCCCTATGCCATACCATTTTCAAAACAACAATATCAATATTACAACAACGCATAGCCTACGACTTAATAACAATGTATATAAGAATCTTACCAATAACACAACAAAACGGAAATAACTCAACTATGAAAGATATTCTACAAAACAACAACTTAAATTAAAACATGTTAATAGTTCTCAACAATTATAACTCCAATTACATGTGTAAGGATAACTAAACAATGAAAGATAGAACATGTAATAACAACATCAATTAAAATATATAAGAGTAAAATCGACAATGAAAGATATAACATTATATGAAAACTTCAATTTAAATGTATATAAGAAACCTAAGAGTCTAAAACGATCAATTTCCACATATAAGGCCGTGTACACTCTCATCACCTCGTGTACACGTCTTTCACGTAATTCAAATAGTGCAATCAAACTAAATCCTATGGGGTAGTTCCCCCACAAAAAGTTAGGCAAGATACTTGTTGGGTCCAAACGTACACGCAAGTATATACGGTCGACAAGTAATAAAGTGATGAGAAAATATCATTCCCATGAGGATTTATTGCTCAAGTGGTTGTGAAGAAGATGATTGTGATTTTTATTAACTAAATTACTACGAAACTAATAAGCAATTAAGAAAATAAGATCACAAGTAGAGCAAACAATCACGTAGGAGTGAATTCAATATGATGGGAATATTCTGCGTCATGGGATTAATGTCTCTCATATTGCATTCTTCCAGTTGATTTAATCACTTTATTTATCTAATTAGTTGATTAGCAGGGTTTATTATGATCGCCAAAATTCTTTTGACGCTTCGCTCGCTTATTCAAGCCAACCTAAGACTATATGTCTATAGAATTAAAATTAACCAGAATGCATATAAATTTTCTGCGAAAATAACCAAGTAAGGCAACTATAATATGTCAATCCTAATTGCGAATCTATTCTCTGATGCCTTGATTCAAGAACTTACTCTATTTAATCTTATATGCAATCTATAGTTTCCACTTTCAAGTTCAACTATAAATTCGTAGATAATAATTTATTGTTAGCTATGCAATAATTAAGTGCAAGATTGAATAAACAAATTAATATGATAAACCAAGCAAAACAATCAACCGTGAAACTACAATAGTCAATAACGACCCATAACCCTAGAATAATGAGGTTCTTAGCGACTCATGATAAAGTTAGACAATTCCATAAGTGTTGAATAGTTGAAAATACTAAGAAAAAATTGAGAATCCTTGCTCCCGAGTGTTCCGTGCTTGTGTTTTCTTTTCAAAGTGGTGTCTCCCCCTCCAAAAGTAGGTTTAGACTTCTTTTTATACTAGTTGGGGTGTGTAGGGCTTAAATAACCTTATCCCGCATGAAATATGAGACTTCCTATCATCTAGCACCCAGGGTGGCGCATCGCGCTATCCCTGGCGCCAGAAATTTTTTGCACCTGTAAGTTGCGCCCCAGGCAGTGCGTTGCGCTGGCCTAGGCGCTGCACTGTCCGGTTTCTTCTTTTGTTCTCTTTTTTCTTCAACTCGTTCACCTTCGTCCCACATTTCCTTCGGGTTACTCATACACAAAAAAAATCACGAACTAGAATAAATCATTACATTACACATCCATATTCCACAAAATACGAGTAAAATGTGAGGCAACATGCATATAAATATACATGCTTTAAGCCGAATATCAACACCCCATACTTGAACTCTTGCTCACTCTCGAGCACTTGAACCATCAACTACACCCCAACACCGTACACATCAACTATGGAAGAGCAATTCAATTTTTCAATCATACACTTGACCTTTGACTATGGTCGATCCGGCAATCAAGCATGAACATACAAAATTCACATTTTTCCCATTTTAAACACGCCGAAGTATAAACATTTCAATTCAACCAATTCAAACAACCTACCCATAATCACCCTAGCTCAAGAGCCGACTTGTTACTACTAAGCACCTCGTGCACTCACCCAACAAGAGAAATTAACAACATTAATAAGCCATCATTCATGTGCCTTCACCAACAAACAAGAGAGTGAATATAGAAATAGTCCAGAAATTCAAGTATAACTTTGAACATAAATTAAGTACATCACACAATTGAACAAAATTCGCTCACTCTCACAAAGAAATTCATGTGTATCCCATGGTTGTATCATAAGCTTACCCGTAGTGTACATCTCTAGTAATCTAAGCTAGCCAAGTCTAGGATCAGTTAGGTCTTTATAGGTTGTATGTAGGCTAAGGGACGGGTAAGATACATTTAGGAAAAATGACCAACCCTCCGAAGCACTTTAATACACTAGACTCAAGAATCGAGCACATATTCTTCTCAACCAATTCACTCGTCACAAACCATACACATATAACCCTTCTTTTCAATTAAGCACTTCTACATCCCCACTAGCATGAATTAGTAAGATTGGGAGGTGTTTTTTTTTTTTTTTTGACTATCACCATTATTTGTATTTTTTTCCTTGCTTTTCCACACACACTCCATACATTAAGGTTCATCGGCTAGTGGCCTTTTTCACAACTTTAGTCCACCTTATAGGTCCTTCTAGGGTTCCACTCAAAAGCTACTTCCCAATCTCTCACCTTACTTCTTTTAGCGTCTAAGTGCCTTCGGAGGTAAAGGTTCAACAAGATCAAGTTAAGAACAAAATCGGGATATGACTTGTAATGTGGGTACCAAGGAAAAAGGTCTATAGGTCAAAGGGGCTAGCACAACTTAAAGATTTCACTTTGACTAATGCACATGGCAAGTTCTTGACTACACAGGATAGCACAGAATATCACAAATCCTCACACACACATTGCACATGACTTAATCAAGACGATTCTGTTCAACTCTCAAGTCAAGCAAGTACATATAGTTGTGAAATTTTAAGCAATAATGCACTAGGTGACATACAAGTCAAACAAGTAAGAACATGCGTCACAAAGTAGGCTATATATTTTACTTAGGCATCACAATTCAAATGATCACAATTCAAATCAAATATAACAGGAAGACAGAGCACATGTCATAGCCTAATGTACCAGCACCAACCATGTCAACAGGTATCTAGAGCAACTTAGTTATCTTCCTATCCTACTTATAAAAAAATAAAACCAAAATGTCCGGTTCAACTAAACCCTTAGAAAAGAACTGGCGCCCAAAGAAAACCAAGGGATACTACCTAACTATCCTAAAAAAACAAAAGAAAATCTTTTTGGTATTTTTTATCGGACCTTAATCCCTCAAGAAAGTTGTCTCCATTGTTGGGAAAAGTTCGAGCATTTTCTGATTTTTTTATATGTTTTTTTCAATAATTATATACTACTACTCTAAACTAGACTATTACTAACTACGAGTCCTAAAAGAAAAGCTAATCAAAAAGAAAAAGTTTTATACAATTACACTATAAAAAGTAGTTCCCCCACCCCACACTTATGTTATGCATAGTCCCCGATACATTTAAGAATTCAAAACAAAATTAAGATGGAGAGAAGAACTCCCTTCTACTCGGACCCATTTGGGTTATACTCTGAACCTTCATCCTCAGAACGCCCACCGACTGAAGCTCTGGGCTCATCATAATCTGTTCCAAGGGGTACCAAAGCCATTGGCCCCGTGACTTCAACATCTCGATCATCCTCATCATCTGATCCCATGTTAGTGTTTTCATCCTCTGATGGGTGAATGGGACTACCATGCATAATCCCCAACATTTCCTTTGACGCACTAGACAGATCATAGAGATGTTCCGTCCCCTCCCCATTCGTCACACCCATCCTGCTCATCATCAAGTTCAGGGAACCATATAGATATCTGTTGAAATTTTCCTCCCGCTCATTCCAAGCAGTCGGGCTCAGCTTGGCAGTGGAATCCAACAAAGAAGTAATATCCATCAGACCCTTCGGAGCCTCCACCACATCATCATAAATAGGTTACTTAGGCACCCCCTGAGACATTATGTACTGTGTCAGCAGGTTACCAAAGAAGAACCTCTTTATCTTTCGTCCAAACCGTGTGCGGGCCATCTTCCCCAGCATAATCTCACCCATATTGACTGGTCTCCCAGTCATCAAAAAGAAGATCAAACACACCCTGGCTTGAGTGCACCCGGTGTTGTGCTCCACTGGCATCATTCTGACCTACACAAAGTTCTGCCACGCCTTGGCAGTTCTGTTCAAGTCAAATAGGAGAATCTCATTCTGGGTACCACCCTTTCTCCTCGTCCACTTAGCATTAGAATCTACGCAACATAGTGTGATGAATACTAGTGTAGCTCGAGCACTTTACAAACTTTTGCAACCTTGGCACATCCTTCCTTCTGATCCACAACATGAACCTGTGCCCGTTCCAATTTTCATACAACTCCCTTACCATGATCAATTTCTCATGCCCGGTCACTCAATGAACTTGTCCATCTTCATTCTTTTCAATCGGGCTAGCACATCGGGGAAATTCCTCTCTAAAGTGGTCACATTGATCCCCATTTCAGATACATACTGCCCATATGGCTCGAAATTGCAATACTACTGGACAGCATCCTCACGAACCAAATCCAATTGGGTTCATGGTCCCGAAGATGCCCTCCTTGACCCGTCAGCAACTTGCTTCCCTTTTGCTTGCCGAGACGACCCCTCGCCTTGCTTGTGCTTTTTAGGAGGGGGAGCAGTAGCAGAGGACTTCCCTACTCCTTTTCCTTTGTTAGCACCATCACAAGCCATTGCAACCTAAAAAATAATCAACTTGGATATGAGAATTAATCAAGAAGTCAGCCCTAAGCGTGGGGTCAAAGACGACCCCACACTTAGACCCAAAGGCTCTATGCAATATACTCACAGTAATCGTCTAACACGTTCACAAGTGTTGTACCATAAGGTAATGGGTACTCAAGACTTTCCTCTGCCACTTAATTATATTCCAAGTGTTATTCTATACAAACAAGTAGTTGACCATGGCAATGCGACTCAACCTTAGTGCAAGCAAGCAACACTTGATCCCCAATTACTACAGCCAATACACTAAACGAACTAATGCTAACAAATGGATACAACATATGTGATACATGCTACAAGGTGTGGGTAGTGTGGTTATGGCAGGGTGAACATTGAACACAAGCTTCGGTCTATGTACAACCACCCCCAAACACCAGACACTTAGCCGAAACTAGCATACAACAACACTCGGCTACTCAAACTTCATTGGTGACCAAAATATTCATTTGAACATTTTATCGAACATGTGGTGGGCATCAAGTGTGTGCAGCTTATTTCAACAATAGTATAGCATGGTTACCCTTCCAAATTTTGAACTAAGTAGAGGGAATTGTAGTTTACTACTCTGTATAACTCATTTACAACCAAATTCAACAACCAATTTTCACATTGGTACCACCCACCATGGCAACACAAGTGCTAAAGAGAAAACTAGGGGAAACTTGGGAGTGAGAGTTGTTTAGGATGGGGAAGGAGATTACAACTAACAAAATGAAAGAAAAGGGGGAAATTGAGAACATACCTGGTGTGCTGGAGGGAGAGGAGGTGAGAAAACTTGAACATGAGAGAAGGAGGAGGAGAGAAATCGTGGAGAGAGAAAGAGGGAGGAGGAGTAGTGGATGAAAGAAGAGGGAATTGGGGAGTTAGATATATTTTTAATTAGATTGGGAGTGGTTATGGGTAGTGGGCATGGGTCATTAGTAGAGTGAAGTAGGTATCAGGGTCGGGGTCAGGGTCAAATTGTCAATGGTTTAATTAAAAAGTAAACAAAAAATAAAAAAATAAAAAGAAATTGCCTAGCCCCCAGCCTAACGCGTCGCTCTGGTCCTGGTGCTGGAGGGGAAAGAGCTCATGTTTTTTGTGCACTAGGCAGCGCACCGTGCGGGGCTGGTTCTCCATATCCCTGAGCATTTTGTACATCCATTGTACATATTCCACACCATTCCTACCTATGATTTCTATGACTACAAAGAAAACAAAGTAAAACTATAGTCTACTCTAACTAAAAAGAGAAAAACTAAGCTAAGAAAGCAATAAAATATGGGTTGCCTCCCAACAAGTGCCTGATTTAACGTCGGGACACGATGCAACATGTTCCCTCAAGCATCTACCAAGTCTATCGAAGTTTTGTGATGACGAACGCCACCACCCCAATAGTGTTTAACTCTCTTCCCATTGACTAAAAATGTGCAATCGCTTTCGGGATCCCTTAGCTCAACAACTCTATGCTTTGTAGCCCGGACTACTTCAAATGGACCCGACCATCTAGACTTGATCTTCCCAGAAAAGAGCTTCAACCTTGAATTGGACAATAGAACGAATTGACCAGGTTTGAACTCACGATGCAAAATATATTTTTAATGCCATCTCTTTGTTTTCTCTTTATACAACTTTGCATTCTCATATGTGTGTATCGAAATTCTTTGAGCTTATTTAGCTACAACATCTGTTTTCCCCCAGCTAGATCCATATCAAAGTTGAGCTTCTTAATTTCCCAATATTCCTTGCGCTGAAGCTCAACGGGCAAAGTGACAAGCCTTCCCATGAACCAACTTGTACGGAGAAGTGCCAACTGTAGTTTTGTATGCAGTGCGATGTGTTCCTTGAGTGTCATCCAGCTTGATACCCCAATCTTCCCTACTTGAACTCATTGTCTTCTCCAAAATTTGCTTCATCTCACTATTCAAAACCTCAACTTGACCACTGGTTTGCGGATGATAAGCAATTGCAACCTTATGTCTCATCCCCATACTTAGCCAAGAGATTGCCCAATAGTTTGTTACAAAAGTCAGTACCTCCATCACTAATCAAAGCAAATGGAGTTCCAAATCACGTGAAAATATTTTTCTTCACAAAGTTCATCACTGCCTTAGCATCATTCGTAGGCTAAGTCACAGCCTCAACCCAATTTGACACACAGTTAACTGCATCCAAGATGTACCAATGGCCATTCGATGCTAGAAACAGCTCCATAAAGTCTATGCCACAAACATCAAAGATCTCGACCTCAAGTATGCCCTTAAATGACATCTCATGCCTTCTCGAAATTGTACCCGTCCTTTGGCACCTATCACATCTTTTCACAAAAGCATGTGCATCCTTGAACAGAGTGGGCCAATAGAAACCCAACTACAACACCTTTGCAGCCGTTTTGTGTAACGACCGACCGATCATTTTGATTTTAGCTCCCTTCCTCTATTTATTTCCTTCTCTATGTTCAATTATGGTTATGTGACTCTCTAGGATGGTTGGTTTGGCTTCGGATGAGTTTCGAAGTGAATTGGGACACTTAGTCCCAAAGTGGGAGGCTTAAGTTGAAAGAGTTGACTGGAGTTTGACTTTTGTGTAGAGAACTCCGAAATGGAGTTTATGTGATTATGATAGCTTTGTATGGTGATTTTGGACTTAGGCATACGTCCGTATATTGATTTGGATGTCCATAGGTTGGTTTGATACTTTTTGGCGAAAGTTAGAACGTTGAAGGTTTGGAAGGTTGATCGATTTGACCGAGGGTAGACTTTATTGATATCAGGCACGGATTGTGATTTTGAGAGTTGGTATAGGTCCTTTGAGTCATTTGGGACTTGCATAAAAAATTTGAGCTCATTCAGAGTTGGTTTGATGGAATTCAACATTAGTTTTAGAAGTTGAATGTTTATTAGTTCATTAGGCTTGAATTGGGGTGCGATTCGTAGTTTTGACGCTGTTTGATGTGATTTGGAGGTTTGAGTAATTTTGTATCGTATTTTAGGACTGGTTTGTGTGTTTGGATGGGGTCCGGGGGGTGTTTCAGATGGTTGTCGGACCATGTTTTGGACTTGAAGAGCTACTGATATCTGGTGTCTGGTTTCTTCTACGTTATCACGAGGAGAAGGACGTAATCTCATAGAGTGTTCTGGGAAGCAGGCAAAATGTACTTCACGGTCGGTAAGTGGTAATGCGTTCGCGAAGCATTGGATGGCTATGTTCTTCGCATTCGCGTTCGCGTTCGCGTAGTTGAGTGGGTTCGACTGAGGTATTAGGCGCAAGGCATTGCGATCGCGTTTGAGGTTCCGTGTTCACGTAGTTCTACAGTGTGTGTTCCTCGCGTTTGCAACTCTGGTATCAAGTGAGTTTGTCCGTGATCGCCTAAGGTAAATCACTGGGAAGACTATTAAAAACCCATTTTGAGGATTTTGAGGTAGAGAGCTCAGTTTTGGGCGATTTTGGAGGGGATTTTCAAGATTTGGATCGGGGTAAGAGTTTTTGACTTGGATTTGTTAATATTTCATGATTCCGTCTTTATCATTTATTTAGTGAATTAAACTGAAGAAATGGGAGAATTTTTATAAAACTTCCTGAAGTGAAAATTGGGGATTTGAAAGGTGATTTAAGGTCGGAATTGGATAATTTTGGTATGGTTGAACTCGTTATTGAATGGGTGTTCCGATTTTGTAAGTTTGGTGGGGTTCTGAGGTGTAATCCACGGGTTTACTTTTTGAGTTGACTTTTTGATTTTCTTTAAAGATTGCAACTTTATTATACGAAATTGTTTCCTACGGTTTATATTTATGGTATTAAGTTATTTTGGCTAGATTCGAGCCGTCCGGAGTTGGATATTTGTGGGAAAGGCTTACTAGTTGGTTGATTTAGCTTGTTTGAGGAAAGTATCTTGTCTAACTTTGTATGAGGGGACTACCCCTTAGCACCTGGGTTGAATTTTGTTGTTTGGATTATGTGAATGACGTGTACATGAGGTGACGAGTGTGTACACATGCTTATATATTGTATTTTAACCGGTTTAGGCTATTAGACTCTTTCATGCATTTAATTAGAAATTGAAATATCATGTTGCATCTTCCATTTTTAAATTGCTCTTACATGCTTTAATTGATGTTGTTATCACATGCTCTATCCTTTATCGTCAAACATGCTCTTATATTCCTTAATTGCCTTGTTATTTCTCTTGTTGTTATGTTACCTCCTTTTTGTCGGGTTATTCTTGCTTGAAGTTGTTGATTATTGAGATATTTTTCCTTGTTAAGAAATTATCACTCATTTGTTATTATTGAGATTCTTGTTCATATTATGGTTGAGCCGTTGGCTATATGTTGTGGTAACTTCGGTATTGTTGATTTTGGCAAGATGTGGCATATGGGCACTTATAGTGCATGTTCTTATTGTGTTGTGATATTGATGCGCATGCGGTGGCATAAAGAAATGGGTTAATGTGCATGCAGCGACACAAGGGGGAATTTATGTGCATGTTGCTAGTAACGGAATTACTTGAAGCCACGCAGCGACATAAGGGGGCTAAAGTGCGTATAACTATTTTGGGAAAAATGTTTTCAAAATTATCTTAAAGCGGTATAAGTAAATGTTGTGATTTTGAATTGAGAAATGTGAATACGAGGCGGTACCTCGGTTCTGATTCTTGTTGTTTATTCTATGTTAAAAAGGTTTAATGGTTGAACATTTTTGTTATCTCTTTATTTGCCTTTACTAGCATTTTTGTCCGTTTTTATTACTTGTAATTCTTTCACTTGATTACTCCTTGTTGCCTTTGTTGCTTTAAATTTCGCATTAGCTTAAATTATTGAACTGCCTTAGTTATTTATTTCATCGTCTTCCATTATTCGTTTATGCTATACCTTGTTCAGCTTCTTTTATCTTAGTAGGTGTCTTGACCTGGCCTCGTCACTACTCTACCGATGTTAGGCTTGATACTTACTGGGTACCGATGTGGTGTACTCATACTACGCTTCTGCACATTTTTGTACAGATCCAGGTACTTCATCTCAGGCTAGGCATTGGTGATTTGGATTCAAGGTATACCTTCTTGGCACTCGCAGGCCATGGAGCCACCTTAATCATTACTTTTACTATTGTTTATCTTCTACTCAGACAGTGTTATATTAGAGGCTTTTAGACTATCTTTGTAGAGCTTATGATTCAGTTTCACCGATTTTGGGAATTTTTATACATATGTTCTGTTTTGAGTTATTATGAGTTTTTAACAAATTATTTTAATATCTAGCTGTTTATTCTATTAAGTTTTTAATAAATGTTAGGCTTACCTAGTCTTAGAGATTAGGTGCCATCACGACTACCTTGGATGGGTTTTGGGGTCGTGACAAGTTGGTATCTCTAGGTTCATAGGTGCTACGAGTCATAATAATGTTTAGTAGTCTTGCGGATCGGTACGGAAACGTATGTACTTATCTTCAAGAGGCTACAGAACAATTAGGAAAATTCCACTTCTTTGATTTCTTATCGTGCGTATTTGTTGATTTTGAAATCTGCGTTTTGTCTTTCTATTCTCTCACAGATGGTGAGGACACGCACTGCTGCATCCGATTGTCAGACACCCTTGCCTCCTACTAGAGCCGCGAGAGCACCTCCTAGGTATCAATTGAGGAGCCTCCAGTAGCTCCAGTTGGGGGACAAACACCCGAGACGCCTGTTGTTGCCCTTGGACAACAGGAGACCCTAGCACAGTATTTGAGCATGTTCGGCACTATAGCTCTGGCAGGATTGATTCCCTTGCACTAGCTACATCTTAGGCTGGGGGAGGAGCTTAGACTCCCACAGCCCACACTCTAGAGCAGTGGGTCCATGTTGATCAGGTCCCGGGGGTTTTGCCAGCACAACCTGTTGTTCTGATTCAGCTTGAGGTCAGGCCAGTGACATATGAGGAGGAGCAGAGGAGACTTGAGAAGTTCAAGAAGTATGATCCTCCTACCTTCAGCGGCACAGATATCAAGGATGCATAAGGTTTTCTAGAGAAGTACCGCGCAATCTCCGCACCATGGGTATTGTGGAGGTGAGCGGAGTTGCTTTTACTACATTTCACCTGTCAGGAGTAGCGTGCAGTGGTGGGCTGACGAGGAGGGTAGGCCAACTGATGCAGACCCACTCACTTGGGCTAAGTTGTTGTAGATGTTTCTGAGAGAGTTTGTTGCCCAGAACCTTTGGGATACATGGCGCACTGAGTATTAGCAGCTACACTAGGGGGCTATGCCAGTGTCAGTGAGTTGTCACTACATGTACCTACCTTGGTTTATATAGTCAGAAAGCGAGTCCGCAGATTCATCGAGGGGCTCAACTATGGTATTAGATTCAACATGGCTTGAGATTTGGAGAGAGACACTCCGTATCAGTTGGTGGTAGAGATCGCACGAAGGTTGGATGGTATGCAGGGCCGAGAAAGAAAGGACAGGGAGGCTAAAAGTCTTGAGGTACTGGAGGATTTAGTGGTGGCCACGCTGCAGCTACAGCTCGACATGGCAGGGGTTATACGTCCAGTTCATTTAGCACTTCAAGCTTCTAGCAGTGCTCTGGCTATTTCTAATCCCTAGGTTGCCCACTATGCACAACCACTTTCTAGTGCACCTTCCACATGGGGTGCTTTCAACAGTCAGTTCAGCCGACTAGACCAGGGTCAATTTCATCAACCACGCCCAATGAGAGCTTATTTTGAGTGTGGTGACACAAAACACATGGTGAGGGACTACTCCCAGACTCAGGAGTGGTGCGCCTCCACAGACTACACAGGCTCCATGGATTCCTCAGGGTGCACAGGGTTCGCAGGCCATGGTTGCCGCTCTAGTTGCTGGCCCACCTGCACCGCCAGCTAGGGGCAAAGGTCAAGCTGGCAGAGGTCGCCCTAGATGGGGAGGCCAGTCTCGTTTCAATGCTTTTTCGGTGTAGGATAGAGGCTTGTTTCGGTATGTTTTAGGGATGCCTTAGTTTTATTTGATCGGGGCTTCACTTACTCATATGTGTCATCTTATTTTGCTCTGTACTTTGATATATCTCATGATTCTTTGAGTTATCTTCTATATGTGTCCATGCTAGCGGGAGATTCTATTGTTGTGGACCATGTTTATTGGTCGTGTTTATTTATTATTGGTGGTTTTGAGATCAGAGTTGATTTATTGTTACTCAATATGGTAGACTTTGATGTGATTTTAGGCATGGACTGGTTGTCGCCCTATCATGCTATTCTGGATTGTCATGCTAAGACCGCGACACTAGCTATGCCAGGTTTGCCGCGGTTGGAGTGGAGGGGTACATTGGATTATATTCCTAGTAGAGTTGTGTCCTTTCTTAAGGCACATTGGATGGTGGAGAAGGGGTGTGATGCGTACTTAGCCTTTGTGAGAGATATCAGTGTTGATACTCCGACCGTTGAGTCAGTTTCGATAGTGAGAGATTTTCCAAGATGTATTTCCAGCAAATTTACCGGGCAATATGCACGTAGGGGTATTGATTTTGGTATTGACTTGGTGCCGGGCACTCAGCCCATTTCTATTTCACTAGGCAGTTGAACAAAGTCACAGTAAAAAACAAGTATCCATTATTATGCATTGATGACTTATTTGACCAGCTTCAGGTACCTGAGTGTTCTCGAAGTTTATTTGAGGTCAGAGTATCATCAGCTTAAGATTTGGGATCAGAATATTTTGAAGACTGCTTTCAGGACTCGGTATGGTCACTATGAGTTCCTAGTGATGTCATTTGGGCCGACCAACGGCCCAGCAACATTCATGCACCTGATGAACAGTGTATTCCAGCCTTATCTCGACTCTTTTTTCATCGTATTCATTGATGACATCTTGGTGTACTCCTGCAGTCGGGAGGATCATGAGAAACATTTGAGGATTGTGCTCCAAACATTGAGGCAGAAGAAATTGTATGCAAAATTCTCGAAGTGTGCATTCTGGCTCGATTCATTGGCGTTTTTGGGTCATGTGGTGTTTAGTGAGGGGATCAAGGTAAATCCGAAGAAGATTGAGGCAGTTCAGAGTTGGCCTAAACTGTCTCCAGCTATTAAGATTTACAGTTTCTTTGGTTTGGCCTAATATTATCGCCGCTTCGTAGAGTGTTTCTCGTCCATTGCTGCACCTTTGACTAGATTTACCCAGAAGGGTGCTCCATTTAGGTGGTGTGACGAGTGTGAGGAGAGCTTTCAGAAGCTCAAGACTACCTTGACCATAAATCCAGTCTTGGTTTTGCCTTCACCATCGGGTTCATATACAGTTTATTGTGATGCTTCATGGATTAGTATTGGGTGTGTCTTGATGTACGAGGGTAGGCTGATTGGTTATGCTTTGCGCCAGCTGAAGCCCCATGAAAAGAACTACACTATTCATGATTTAGAGTTGGCAGCCATAGTTCACATATTGATGATTTGGAGGCATTATCTCTATGGCGTGTCTTGTGAGGTATTCACAAATCATGGGAGTCTACAATACTTGTTCAAGCAAAAGGACCTAAACTTGAGACAGCGAAGGTGGTTAGAGTTGTTGAAAGCCTATGCTATCACTATTTTATACCATCCCTCGAAGGCCAATGTAGTGGCTGATGCCTTGAGTAGAAAGGTTGAGATTATGGGTAGCCTTGCATATATTCCAGTTGGTGAGAGGCTGTTAGCATTGGAAGTTCAGGCTTTGGCCAATCAGTTTGTGAGACTAGATGTTTCGGAGCCCAGCCGGATTTAAGTACGTGGTTTCTCGGTCTTCTTTTGTATGAGCACATCAGAGAGCATTAGTATGACGACCCCCATTTGCTTGTTCTTAAGGACACGGTACAACTCGACGATGCCAAGAAGGTTTCTATCAGAGATGATGGTGTCTTTCGGATTCAAGGCTAGATATGTATGCCTAATATGGATGGGTTACGTGAGTTGATTCTTGACGAGATCCACAGTTCATGGTACTCCATTCATCCAGGTGCCGCTAAGATGTATCAAGATTTGAGGCAACACTACTAGTTGAGAAGAATAAAGAAAGATATAGTAGAGTATGTGGCTCGGTGCTTGAACTTTCAGTAGGTGAAGTATGAGCATTAGAGGCCGGGCGGTTTGCTTCAGAGACTTGAGATTCCCGAGTGGATGTGGGAGCGTATTACCATCGATGTCATTGTTGGGCTCCCACGAACTTTGAAGAATTTTGACTCAGTGTGGGTGATTGTGGATAGGCTGACCAAGTCAGCATATTTCATTTTAGTTGTGACTACCTATTCTTCAGAGCAGTTGGTTGGGTTTTCATATCCTGTGAGATTGTTCGCCTTCATGGGGTGCCAGTGCCCATTATCTCCAATCGAGGCATGTAATTCACATTGCATTTTTGGAGGGCCATATAGTGTGAGTTAGGCACATGGGTTGAGTTGACTATATTATTTCACAATGAGACGGTCGGACAGTCCGAGTGTACCATTCGGATCTTAGAGGATATGCTACGTGCCTGTGTTATGGATTTCGGGGGTTCATGGGATCAGTTCTTGCCGCTTACAGAGTTTGCCTACAACAACAGCTATAATTGAGTATTCAGATGGCTCCTTATGAGGCCTTATATGGAAGGTGGTGTCGTTCTCCAGTTGGTTGGTTGTAGCCGGGAAGGCTAGGTTGCTGGGCACTGATTTGGTTCGGGATGCCTTGGAGAAAGTCAAGTTGATTTAGGATCGTCTTCGTACAACACAGTCTAGGCAGAAGAGTTATGCTAGTCGGAAGATTCGTGATGTAGCATTCATGGTGAAAGAGAGGGTTTTGCTGCGGGTTTCACCCATGAAGGGTGTGATGAGGTTCAGGAAGAAGGGCAAGTTAAGCCCTAGCTATATTGGTCCTTTTGAAATCCTAGAGAGAGTGGGGGAGGTGGCTTACAAGCTTGCATTGCCACCTAGCTTATTGGCAGTTTACCCGGTGTTCTATTTTTCCATGCTCCAGAAAAATGAGAGTTTCTAGCTTCGCTTTAGAAGAGTTTCGAAGTGAATTGGGACACCTAGTCCCAAAGTGGGAGCTTAAGTTGAAAGTGTTGACCAGAGTTTGAATTTTGTGTAGACGACTACGGAATGGAGTTTTGGTGGTTTCATAGCTTCGTATGGTGATTTTGGACTTAGGCGTATGTCCGGATATTGATTTGGAGGTCCGTAGGTTGGTTTAGGCTTATTGACGAAAGTTGGAAAGCTGAAGGTTTGGAAGGTTGATAGGTTTGACCGAGGATTGACTTTATTGATATCGGGCTCGGATTGTGACTTCGGGAGTTAGTATAGGTCTGTTGTGTCATTGGGACTTTCATGAAAAATTTGAGCTTATTCGAAGTTGGTTTGATGGGATCCAACATTACTTTTAGAAGTTGAATGTTCATTAGGCTTGAATTGGGGTGTGATGCGTGGTTTTGGCGTTGTTTGATGTGATATGGAGGTTTACATAAATTTATGTCGTGTTTTAGGACTGGTTGGTGTATTTGGATGGGGTCCCGAGGGCCTCGGGGGTGTTTCTGATGGTCATCGGACCATGTTTTGGACCTGAGGAGATGCTGATATTTGGTGTTTGGTTTTCTCCTTCGCGATCGCATGGAGAAGGACGCGATCGCATAGAGTGTTCTGGGAGGCAGGCAAAATGTACTTCACGGTCAGAAAGTGGTAACGCATTCGCGAAGCATTGGATGGATGTGTTATTCGGGATTGCGGTTGAGCGGTCGCGGTCACGTAGTTGAGTGGGTTCGACTGAGGTATCAGGCATAAGGCATCGTGATCGCGTTTGTGGTTCCAGGTTCACGTAGTTCTTGAGCATGTGTTCCTCGTTTTCGCGACTCTGGTTACGCGTTGGCGTAAGGCATTTTTGGTGGAACTGGAAGTTGTTCTTCACAATCGCGTGGGTTTGTTTGCGCTCGCGTAAGATAAATCACTGGGCAGACTGTTAAAAATCCATTTCGAGGGTTAGAGTTATTATATCATATTTTGAGGTAGAGAGCTTCGTTTTGGGCGATTTTTGAGGGGATTGTCAAGATTTGGATCGGGGTAAGTGTTTTTGACTTGGAGTTGTTAATATTTCATGATTCCATCTTAGTTTTTCTCATTTATTTAGTGAATTAAAGTGAAGAAATGGGGGAATTTTTGTAAAACTTCCTAAAGTGAAAATTGGGGATTTGAAGGGTGATTTGAGGTCGGAATTGGATAATTTTTATGTGGTTGAACTCGTTATTAAATGGGTGTTCCGATTTTGTATGTTTGGTGGGGTTCTGATGTGCGGGCCCGGGATTGACTTTTTGAGTTGACTTTTTAATTTTCTTTAAATATTGCAACTTTATCATCTAGATTCGTTTCCTATGGCTTGTATTTATGGTATTAAGTTATTTTGGCAAGATTCGAGCTGTTCGGAGTTGGGATTTTTACGGGAAAGGCTTACTAGTGGGTTGATTTAGCTTGTTTGAGGTAAGTATCTTATCTAACTTTGTGTGGGAAAACTAACCTATAGGACCTGGGTTGAATTCCGTTGTTTGGATTAAGTGAAATATGTGTAAATGTGGTGACGAATGTGTACACGAGCTTATATATGGTACTTTGACTGGTTTAAGCTCATAGACTCTTTCATGTATTTAATTAGAAATTGAAAATATCATGTTAGATCTTCCATTGTTAAATTGCTCTTACATGCTTTAATTAGTGTTGTTATCACATGCTCCAGCCTTTATTGTCAAACATGCTCTTATATGCCTTAATTACCTTGTTATTTCTCTTGTTGTTATGTTACCTCATTTATTGTCGGGTTATTCTTGTTTGAAGTTGATTATTAAAATACCTTTCCTTGTTGAGAAATTCTCACTCATTCTGTTATTATTGAGATTCTTGTTCATATTGTGGTTGAGTGGTGGTCTATATGTTGTGGTAACTTCGGTATTGTTGATTTTGGCAAGATGTGGCATATGGGCACTTGTGGTGCATGTTGTTATTGTGTTGTGATATTGATGCGCATGCGGCGGCATAAGGATAAGGAACAATGTGCATGCGGGCGACACAAGGTGGGAATTTATGTGCGTGTTGCTGATCCACTCCCAATTCACACTCAACAATGAGCGGAAGAGCTTGTTAGAAAAATAGTACCCAACTATGAGTCGGGGTCGATTTCCTCAGGGAGCTAACAATGTGTGTTAGAGTGTACACTTGATGTGTGTAGAAGAAATAACTTAAATACACTTTCAAACAAGTTTGTGTTTCAAATTACTTCTATGAACTACATTATTAATGATTAACTAGAGAGATGAACTAGAAATCGATTAATTGTTTTTGGTTGTTTTCAAATAGGTAAAAAGCCTAGGGATGTAACATTTTCCTAGGTGCGCCTAATAGGTTAATTATGTTAACACTTATTGGGGTGTATTATAGCTCTCAACTCTAAGTTACTCACTCAACACCTCTCGGTCATAGAGTGATTTTGCTCAATATGTCTTTCTCAAGCCCAAATGGGTATCAAGCTAAATAGTTGATATGAGCTCAAGTAGGGTTTTTCCTCCTCTAGTTCAAACCCTTTAATTAGGCTAGTCAAATCCTTAACTAGCCCAATTTCTTATTAGCTAAGTTTTCCTAGACTAGGTCCCTCTTTCTCAAGTAAGGACTAAGTCAAAAAGGTATGAATCAATGTTTGTAACCATTAGTTCTGAAATTAAAGCATGAACATGGCTAAATAATGAACACCAAATTAAATACTCATAAGGTTTACACACTAGGGTTGGGTCACAACCCTAGTAAATGTCTAGCTCCTCATAGTAAAAAATGAAGAAAACAAAGAAGAAATACTAATTAAAGCCATAATATAAAAATTAAAATGATAAACTATGATGTCTTTATACCAAAATGATCACAAATTTCCTAAAATGGTAAACTACAATGGCTACAGCTGAGAAAACTTCAAAACTTAACCTAATAATGAGATCCTGTCTATTTATAGCGCCCTAAACTCGCTGACAAAAATGTCCTTCGGGAGGTTCTGCGGCCGCACAATTCCATGTGCGGTCCGCACATTGTTTGAGTCAGCAGGGGATAGATTCTACAGCCGCACAATTTGATCTTTCTTGGGGGGCTAGAGAGACTTGACATCACTCTCTTGTTCTTTTCATTCTTTTTCTCCCTTAATGCTCATGTTAGGGATAGATACCTCTTTTTGAATCCGTCAACCCTTCTACGCACTGCATTAGCAGTGTCGACAGCAAGGCATGGCTCATTATACTGGCCAGCTAGTGCAACTGGTGCAGATGGATCTGGGACGGACTGGTCTGGGTCAAGTAACATATCAAAAGGTAGACCCCAAACCGTCTTAATTCTTGTCACCTCCTTCCTAAGCTTGTTAACAGATCTCTTGCTTGCCTGAGACTTTCTCCTCTTCACCACTTCTTTGGCAGACTCCTCAATAACTGACCCCGTGTTGTACTAGAGTGTCCATGATCCTCTTCTGGTTGTCCAGAATCTTCTTCAATTTTTCATCAAGATCAGAGGAGGCTTGTGGTGCCTATGTAGATGACTGCGCTGCAATAGTACTAGATATGTCAGACAGCTTTGAAGTAGCTATCTGCATCCAGTTGTTGAGACTCGCCAATGTCTAGGAGACCCGTAGAGTAGATAATGGAGTTGTAGGCATGGGAACTGGCCTCAGAGCTGTAGCAGGGGCTGCCCTGGGAGCTGTGGTAGAACCAAAGTGTGGTGGCGGAGGCATAGCAGCATCACTAGAAGAAGGCTCAGTAGAGGTAGATGGAATTTCGTATGTCTCAGTGACTACCACTGTCAGCTCATTAGACTAGCCTGTGGTGGTAGAAGGCTGAGCTCTCTTCTTTGGGTTGGTCGCATCCATCAACGAATACCAGTCAAATGGCTTCTTCGGCTTCACCTTGGTATCATATGATCTCAGCTCTACCTTTGCATCAGTGAGGTACTCTGTGATAGTGTTTGGATAAGGGTAGGCCGTGTTGGTCTGCTGTGCAACCAATGAAATGTTGGCCGACATCACGACACCCACATTAGTTAGGTACCCGGCCATGATAGAAGCCACAAGAACAACACAAGAAGAGGCAGATGAATTTCATTCTGGCATGGATCAAGTCTACTACAAACAAAGGTCTGCCATCCCTTCGCCTCAAAGCTCAAAGTGCTCCGATGAATGGGAACCCCAACAGTGATCCATGGTGGCGGTGGCCCTTGTGGTTCTAAGGTCCCTGGTAGCTAAGGTCGGACTTGTTCTTTCACTGCAAACTTCTCTAGATACTCATTCGGCTCCAAGTTCTCAAACCCTAAGTATGCATTTAGTGTGCTGATCAAACCTCATCTTGAGGTTGCGTACTTTAGTCACCTTCGTCCCCTTCTTGATGTGAGAAACATTTGCGTAGAACTCTCGGACGAGATACTCCTTGGCATCCTCAACTCTCTCAGTAAACCAAATCCAACCCTTTCTTGCTGTGAACTGCCTCAACACCACCTCGTTGTATTTATCCAAATCCTTTGATAGAAACTGTTGCTCTAGTGTCAAGGATCTCACCGTCCACCACATATAAAAGTCAGTGAAGGCAGCCAAGCTGACGAATCTATCCTCCCAGATCTCCTTTTTCTTCAATATCTCCACACCTGTGGATGTACCATCTCCCCCTTTACCATCATCAGGGATATCCTATACACTCTATGCAGTTGTGTCTGGGGCAGCTGCGGGATTAGAAGTTTGGCTAGCACTTTCCGACCCCTCAAAAGCTCTGTGAGATGAAGAGGCCTCATCCATGAACTGGAATCGTCCCTATGGCCTAGACTGTGTGGTTGTCTGCTCCTCTTGAATAGAGGGTGAGTTGTCCTCTGAAACTTTCCTAAACGGGACATAGGAACTAGACTCAGAAAGGTCTGCACCTTTCCCTCTGACTGCTGTGGCTTTCTTTCTGATGGTTTTGGGCTGGCCAAGGGGCAAGGTACCTCTACCTCGACCCCTAGTAGATTCACCTCTTCCTTTTGTAGTGACGTCGCGGCCGCGTGATCGAACCATTGTCTGTATCAAAGCAAAAAAGATTGTTAGTTGCAAGTCATCATTCAACACATTCAAGACTTATGTAGGCAAGGGAGAACAATGTGGTCAAAGTGGGATTATGACAAAAACAATAAGCTGCTGAAACTGGGGTCTGTGGTCCGTAGATTTTGGATGTGCGGCCGCAGACTGGAAGTGCGGTCGCACTTTTATCAAAGAACTATGGGCTCAGAAGCCCTCTCTGAAGACAGTGTGGAGGCTGTTTTGTGGCCGCAGAATAATTCTGCGGTCCGCACAATTTCAACTGTCGCCTCTCTCAGATTTCTACGATACAGTCAATTAAAGTGCGTCCGCAGATGCACTTGCTTCACTAGGTCACCCAAAATATCAAATCTGCAAGCCGCACAATTTTAAGTGCGATCGCAGATTTCAAATATTGCGCACATGCATTCTTTTCTACTTAGATTTTGCAATTACTTGTACAAATAGACATGAAAACATGGTATAAACATGAAATCTCATTAACCCAACCCATGATAGTATGTATTATGAGCTACCCAGTTCAGATCTACCCCGCATGGATACATGGATGAACTCTAATAACATATGGCTTAAAAAGAAACTAAAATTTTAGAAATTAAACTAGCACAAAAATTTAACATGAAATGAAGCATACCAGATAGAGTGAGTGCACTGGGTGTATAATCACAGGTGGTTGTGTGTGGGGATGGTGAAAATCTCTCAAGAAACATGCATAGTAACAGTGATTTTTAGGAGAGGGAAAAGTGTAAAATGAACTCAATGTTTCTATTTATACTATGAATCCTAAGAGGGAAAAGGGTCGAGTGCAACCGCACATTTCCATGTGCGATCGACACTCTATCACCATGGTCAACCATCTCTACTCATACTGCGTGGTTCACACATTTTTGGGAGCGGCCGTAGATTTCCACTTCCGGTCGCAGATTAAGCCCGCACTGACAGGCTAAAACAATAGAGAGTGAACATTTTTACACTTTTGCAAGATTCCAATTGTGCGGTCCACATGAGAAATATGCGGCCACGAATGCCCTCCTGCTGTGGCAACAGAAATGTGCGGTCCACTCAAAGAAAGTGCGATCTGCAAATCCTTGAACACTTAGCCATTTTTTAATTCACCCTTCTTGCAAGTCACACTCAACCCTATAACCCACTTCAGATCAAGTTAGAACACAAATAACACCTTACTACTAAAGAAAAAGGAAAAGAACATGGGTTGCCTCCCATGAAGCGCCTGGTTTAACGTCGCGACACGACGCAATGTCAAAGCTCCATCAAGTGAAGTAAATAACCACCACCATGTGGCTATCTCCAACCTTGCCCAAGTAGTGCTTCACCCCGTGACCATTGACTCAGAATACTTCATCGTTTTTGTTCTTCAAGTCTAATGCACCAAAAGGTGTCACACTAACAATTTCAAATGGACTATTCCACTTGGATTTTAGCTTTCCGAGAAACATTCTTAACCTTTATTTAAACAACAATACAAGATCGCCCACCTTGAACTCTTTGTTCCAAATGTATTTATAAGATATTTCATCTTTTCTTTGTAGAAGGACGAAATCACATATGCAATGTACCAAAACTAATCCAATTAATTCAAATATGCAGCCCTCAATTTAGCGGCTACATCCCAATCAAGATTCAACTTCCTTTAGATCTGACATTGCCTTGTGCTCTAGTTCCATCGGAAGATGACAAGCTTTCTTGAACACCAAACGGTATGGAGACATTCCGTAGGTGTTTTGTAAGCCTTCCAATAAGCTCGTAATGCATCCATCAAGTTTCTTGGACCAATTCGTCCGATTAGCATTTACCGTTTTAGACAAGATACTCTTTATCTCCCAGTTGGAGACTTCCACTTGCCCACTAGCTTGTGAGTGATAGGGAGTCGTGACCTTGTGAGTAACACCATACGTTCTAAGTAAAGTGTCAAAAGACTTGTCGCAAAAGTGTGACCCCCCATCACTTATGATTGCACGTGGAGTACCAAATCTTGTGAAAATATTCTTCTTCAAGAAAGCCACTACACTTCTCGCCTCATTGTTGGGTAAAACGACAGCCTCAACCTATTTGGACACATAATCCACCGCGACCAATATGTAGGTGTTTCCACAAGAGATCACAAAAGGGCCTATGAAGTCAATGCCCCGAATATCGAAAATATCAATCTCCAAGATGGTTGTGAGAGGCATTTTATTTTTTTTTGAGATTCCATCGGCCGGTTGACATTCATCACATATTTTCACCAACTCACTAGCATCCTTGTAAAGAGTAGGCCAATAGAAACCATAACTAAGCACTTTGGCCGCCGTTCTTGCTTCACCATGATGACCACCATATGACGGAGAATGACAAACCCAAAGAATATCACCTTGATCTTCCTCCAGTACACACCTTCTAATCACCCTATCCATACAAATCCGGAAAGGGTATGGTTCATCCCAATAATAATCTTGACAATCTATTTTGAGCTTCTTCCTTTGGCTTGAAAAGAACTCATCTGGAATGATTCCACACACAAGAAAATTTGCCAAGTCCGCGAACCATGGCACCTCTTTAGTGAAATTGCGAACAGTTGCTCATCAGGGAAGGAGTCATTGATTTCAAGGCCATCATGCGGCCTCCCCTCTTCCTCCAAACGAGAAAAATGGTCCGCCACTTGGTTTTCACCACGTTTGATATCTTGGATGTCAATATCAAATTCTTGTAACAAGAGTACCCATCTCATCAACCGAGATTTAGAGTCCTTTTTGCTCATAAGATATTGAAGCGACACATGGTCCGTGTGGATAATAACTTTGGCACCCGTCAAGTACGGGCGAAACTTCTCAATTGCAAACACAATAGCAAGGAGCTCTTTCTCCGTAACAGTATAGTTGACTTGGGCACTATTTATGGTCTTACTAGCATAGTAGATCAGATGGAAAATCTAGTTGACACGTTACCCCAAAACAGCCCCAATCGCTATGTCACTTGCATCACACATGAGTTCAAAAGGCACACTCTAATTTGGAGCGGTGATGATCGGAGTAGTTGTCAACTTGAGCTTCAACAATTCGAAAGCTCTCATGCAATCATCATTGAAATTGAATTTTGAATCCTTCTCAAGGAGCTTGCACAATGGGTTCACCACTTTAGAGAAATTTTTGATAAAGCGGCGAAAAAAACCCGCATGGCCTAGGAAACTCCGCACACCCTTCACTGAAGTTGGGGGTGGAAGCTTCGAAATCACATCAATCTTTGCCTTGTCAACTTGAATTCCATTCCTTGAGATTTTATGGCCAAGGACAATACCTTCCTCAACCATAAAATGACATTTCTCCCAATTGAATACCAAGTTGGTTTCTTCACCTCTAGCCAACGCTTTGTCCAAATTTGCAAGACAATCATCAAAAGAATCCCCAACCACCGAGAAGTCATCCATGAAAACTTCAAGGTAGTCCTCCACCATGTCCGTGAAAATAGCCATCATACACCGTTAAAAAGTCGCTGGTGCATTGGACAAACCAAATGGCATTTGCTTGAAAGCAAAAGTACCATCAGGACATGTAAAGGTTGTTTTCTCTTGATCTTCTAGGGCATGAGAATTTGGTTGTTGCCCGAGTACCCATCAGAAAAGCAATAGAAAGCACGTCCGGCCAATCTTCGAGCATTTGATCTAAGAAAGGAAGTGGAAAGTGATCCTTCCTTGTTAGCTTGTTGATCTTGTGATAATCCATACACACCCTCCAACCGGTCACCGTTCTCGTAGCAATCCATTCATTCTTATCATTGGTGACCACCGTCATGCCCCCTTCTTTTGGACACATTGAACTGGAGAAGTCCATGAACTATCAGAGATGGGGTAGACAACCCCAGTATCCAACCATTTGATAATCTCATTCTTGACAACTCTTTTCATAGACTCATTGAGTCTCCTTTGATGTTCAATGGGCGGTTTAGCACCATACTCCAACTTTATCTTTTTGCATGCAAAAGGCGGGGCTTATACCCGGAATATTCACCAAAGTCCACCCAATAGACTTCATCCTTTTTTTTAGCACTGCCAATGTGGAATGACACGTTAGTCAAATAAGAGGAAAGAATAATCGGTAAAGTAGAACAAGGGCCGAGAAATTCATATCGAAGATGTGGAGGCAATGGCTTCAACTCCAAGGTAAGTGGCTCTTCAATAGAAAGCTTTGTAGGAGGAGTCTTCCTATTTTCAATATCCAAAGACAATTTTCGGGTTGCATAGTTGTATGAACCCATTCCTTGCAAAGAGTTCACACATTACATGAAATCATCCATCTTATCATCATCAAAGTTGAGCAAGATAGCCTCTAACATATCACCAACATTAATAGTAGCAGTTGTATCATCAACAATAACATCGGTCACCAAATCAACAAAAGAACACACCTCATTGCTATTTAGTTCCCGCATGGACTTACACACATGGAATACCAGTTTTTCATTACCAACCTGGAAAATGGGTTCTCTGGATTCAACATCACAAAGAGCCTTACCCATAGCAAGGAAAGGTCTTCCAAGAATAATTGGCACTTCATAATCAACTTCACAATCTAGAATGACAAAGTCCGTCGGAAGAGTGAATTTATCAACCCGGACCAAAACATCTTCAATCACACTTAACGGCCTTTTCATGGTAAGATCGGCCACTTGCAATCTCATAGAAGTGGGTCTTGATTTCCCAATCCCCAAAGTCTTGAAAACCGAATAGGGCATCAAATTTATACTTTCCCCAAGATCACAAAGAGCTTTAGCAAACTTGGCACTTCCAATTGTACAAGAAATCATGAAAGCACCAGGATCCTCCAACTTGGGAGCCATTGAATGAGCAATCACACTCACTTGATGAGTGACTTTGATAGTTTTAAAATTCATCGACCACTTTTTTGTCACAAGATCTTTCATAAATTTTGCATAACCGGGCAAAGCTTCTACCTATGGCACATTGATTGAAAGTCTCTTCATCATTTGAATGAACTTCTTAAATTGATCCTCACCATTATTTTGGCAAGTCTTTGAGGGTATTGAGGTTGAGGCTTAGGCAATGGTGTCTTTTCCTTTTGCACTACCGGCTTCGGTATGTCAATGATGTGTTTCCTAGATGGGTTCACTTCCTCTTGAGTCTCTTCCACAATATCATCAATATCAATACGAACTTCCTCATTTGGTTGAACAACATTGTTCGAGATCTCTTCTTCTTGCATTACTTGGTCATCATCAACAATTCGCCTTCCACTTGAGGTGGGTGCATTCTCGCCTCTTCCACTTCTTGTGATAACCGCCATAGCATGCCTCGTATTGTTACCACCATTTGGGTTTACCACCGTGTCACTTGGTAATGCACCCTTAGGACGAGAATTTAGAGCTTGAGATATTTGCCCCATTTGAACTTCTAGGTTGTGGTTTGATGTGTTATGTGAGGCAAGTTGGGCATCCTAATCGGCATTCTTTTCCATCATTTTCTTGAACATATTCTCAATCGTCCCATCTCATTGTTTGAAGAACTTGAACCATGGAAGGATAAGGAGGTGGGTTGCTCGGTTGCTGATACATTGGCGGCCTTTGAAAACCCGACCCCCAGTTGCCTTGATTGTCACCCCAACCATCTTGGTTATTGCCTCCCCAATTTCCTTGGTTGTTTTCACTCCAATTTCCTTGATTGTTATTGTTATGCCAATTCCCGTGATTGTTAGAACTCCAATTGACATGACTGTCTTCTGGTCGCCATTGTTGTTGGTTTGGGCCTTAGAAGTTGTTTCTTTGCCATTGAAAATTGTTCTCATATTGCACTTCCTCCTCTTGCTCATTATGAGAATCATCTTGATCAAAACCGCCATCATCTCACACATAGTTCTTCACTCAGGTTTGCACTTGTGGACCCTTAGTCCTCTTCTTGTTCACCAAAACATTCACTCCCTCCATAGCATAAACTTGCTTAGGGGCTTGCACTTGATGTAGTTGAGCCTTTTCTAGTTGAGTCATGGTAGTGGTCAATTCGGTAATGGCTGCCCATGGTCTTGCAATTATTTGTGGAGGTGGATCATATTCGGATCACCTTATGAGACATTAGCCTGGGATTTCCAAGCCGACGATGTTTCCGCCATCTCATCTAAGATGTCAGATGCCTTTGCATAAGGTGTAGTCATAAAGTTCCCACCGGCTAGTTAATTCATTACACATTGGTTGGTTGTGTTGATCCCACGATTAAAGGTTTGTTGCAACATGTTTTCCATCATATCGTTGTTGGGACATTCCTTAACCATTGTTCTATACCGCTCCTAAATTTCGTGTAGTGGTTTATTCGGCTCTTGTTTGAATGTCAAGATCTCATCTCGAAGTGTAGCCAAGTGCCCGGGAGAGAAAAACTTGGCAATGAACTTGGCAGCGAAGAATTGAATGGTTCGGCAAACGTTCCAACCAATTTAAAGCTTTCCCTCATAGAGGGAAGGAAAAAAGCCTTAGCCTCAATGCATCCCCGAAAATATTAGTTTGCTTTCTCCCCCAACATGTATCCACAAAGCCTTTCAAATGTTTGTAAGCATTTTGAGTTGGAGCACCAGTATGGAAACCCTGTTGCTCAAGCAAAGTGAGCATCATATTGGTGATTTGAAAGTTTCCCACCCTAATACGGGGAGGGACAATTGCACTAGCATAAACTTCGTTGGCCAATATCTGGTGTGGAGCCACTTGTGGTGGATGTGGTGGAGATGGGGGTGGAATGGGCACGTTGTGTTATGGTCTCGGGCCTCTTCATTATGGCACGTGAGGTAACTCATCTACTTGTTCCTCCTCGCTGTCCAATTTCCCTAAAGGCAAATTTTCGAGCTCATTGTTCGCCATGTTTGTACCTATGATTTCTTAAACAAATTAGCAACACGAAGGGAAAGAAGATATTCCAAAAACACACTCAAATAAATGCTAACACCGTTTTAACTCCCCGGCAATGGCGCCTAAAATTGATCCACTCCCAATCCTCACTCAACAATGAGGGGAAGAGGTTGTTAGAAGAATAGTACCCAACTATGAGTTAGGGTCGATTTCCTCAGGGAGCTAGCAATGGGTGTTAGAGTGTACACTTGATGCGTGTAGAAGAAACAGCTTAAATACACTTCCAACAAGTTTGTGTTTCAAATTACTTCTAAGAACTACACTATTAATGATTAACTAGAGAGATGAACTAGAAATCGACTAATTGTTTTTGGTTGTTTTCAAATAGGTAAAAAACATAGGGATGTAACCTTCGCCTAGGTGTTCGCCTAATAGCTTAATTACGTTAACACTTATTTTATTGATTGAGGTGTATGATAGCTCTCAACTCTAAGTTACTCACTCAATACCTCTCGGTCATAGAGTGAGTTTGCCCAATTTGGCTGTCTCAAGCCCAAATGGGTATCAAGCTATATAGTTGATATGAGCTTAAGTCAGATTTTCCCTATCTCTAGTTCAAACCTTTTAATTAGGCTAGTCAAATCATTAACAAGCCCAATTTCTTGTTAGCCAAGATTTCCTGGATTAGGTCCCTCTTTATCAAGTAAAGACCAAGTAAAAAAGGCATGAATCAATGTTTGCAACCATTAATTCTAAAATTAAAGCATGATGAAGGCTAAATAATGAACACCCAATCATAAACAAGCATTAAATTAAATACCCCTAAGGTTTACACACTAGGGTTGGGTTACAACCCTAGTAAATGTCTTAGCTACTCATAGTAGAAAATGCAAAACTATGATGTTTTTTATCCCAAAATGATCACCAATTTCCTAAAATGGTAAACTACAATGGCTACAGCTGAGAAAACGTCAAAACTTAACCTAATAAAGAGATTCCCGTCTATTTATAGCGACCCAAAACTCGCTGACAAAAATGCCTTTCGGGAGGTTCTGCGGCCGCACAATTCCATGTGCGGTCCGCACATTGCTTGAGTCTGCAAGGAGATAGATTCTGCAGCCGCACAATTTGATCTACGGCTGCACTTTGGCTTCTGTTGTTGCACAATTCATGTGTTGTCTGCACTTGAGGCAAGGCTTCAGTCTTGGTCATTTTGCACACTCTCTAAACTTTTTAAATTTTGATCAGTGTGACCGTCTTCTGTGGCCGCACGAATTGTGTGCGGTCCACACTTCTCTTTATTCCATCTTTGAGTTTCAACAACAAATTTGCAGCAGCAAGGTAAATTCTGTGGTTTGCACTTTCTTCTACGGCCGTAGAAATACTTCTGCGAACTGCACTTTTGGTCTGTTGCGCCCCTTCTTGCCTTATGAGCCGAAACACTCCTTTTTGAGTTGGATTTTTTTATTTGAGCCCAAATCTCCAACATTCTTGCAATTTACACACTTTCATTAGTTTTGGGAACATAAATCAATATTTTTGGACTGAAACAAAAGTAAAAAAATACTAATAAGTGGTCAAAATTCACACTTATCAGTTGCTAGAAAGGGAATTACTTGAAGCCAAACAGTGACATAAGGGGGCTAAAGTGCGTGTAGTTATTTCGGGAAAAATATTTTCAAAATTTTTAATGTAAGGCTCACGCAACGGTATAAGAAAGATTATGATTTTGTATTGAGAAATGTGGTTACGAGGCGGTACCTCGGTTGTGATTCTTGTTGTTTATTCTATGTTAAAGAGGTTTATTGGTTGAATATTTTTGTTATCTCTTTATATACCTTACTTGAATTTTTGTCTGTTTTGATTACTTGTAATTCTTCACGTGATCACTCCTTGTTTCCTTTATTGCTTTAAATTCCGTGTTAGCTTACATTATTGAACTGCCTTAATTATTTATTTCCTCGTCTTCCATTATTCATTTATGTTATACCTTGTTCAGTTTCTTTTATCCTAGTAGATGTCTTGACCTGACCTTGTCACTACTCTACCGAGGTTAGACTTGATACTTATTGGATACCGATGTGGTGTACTCATACTACGCTTCTGCACATTTTTGTACAAATCTAGGTATTTCATCTCAGGATAGACATCAGTGATTTCGCTATACATTCCGGAGACTTCAAGGTATACCTGCTTGGTAATCGTAGGCCTCGGAGTCACCTTCAGTCATTATTTTTACTATTGTTTATCTTTTACTGAAACAATGTTATATTAGAGGATTTTAGATTATCTTTGTAGAGTTTATGATGCAGTTCTATCGGTTTTGGGAATTTTGATATATATGTTTTATTTTGAGTTGTTATGAGTTTTTACCGAATTATTTTAATATCTAGTTGTTGATTCTGTTAGGTTAATCATGAATGTTGGGCTTACCTAGTCTTAAAAACTAGGTTCCATCATGACTAGCTTAGGTGGGATTTTGGGGACGTGACATTTTGTCTCCACCACGGTGCCCTTCATACGGTGATGCATGACAATCATGCAAAATTGTTTCCATCTCCTCCTCAGGGACACATTGGCGCACCAAATGATCTGTACAATGCTTAAAATAATGGTTCATCCAATAGATAAAATCTAGCATCGTACATGAATTTTCTCTTATCATCCGGTGACAACTCTAACGGTGTCACCCCACTTACAATGAAGTTCACATAGTTAGCATACCATGGGGCTGTGTCAGCTGTGATGGCTAGCAATTGCTCATCAAGAAAACTTTCCTGAATTTCGCCACCTCCTCAACATGTGTGTGGGTTTCCAAGCGAGACAAGTGATCTGCTACCTGATTCTCTGTCCCTTTTTGATCCTTGAATTCCATATCAAATTCCTGCAAAAGAAGTACCCAACTAATTAGTCTAGTCTTAGCATCCTTTTTCTCAAAAAAATACCTGATGGCTGCATGATCTGTGTAGACGATGACTTTAGTTTCAATCAAGTAGGCCTTAAATTTATCAAACGCCCATACTACCGCTAGCAACTCTTTTTCTGTAACTGTGTAATTTATCTGAGTTGGTTTTAGAGTTTTGCCAGCATAGTAAATTGAGTGGAACACTTTATTTTTCCTCTGCCCCAGTATGGCCCCAGTCGTCGTGTCACTAGCATCACACATCAACTCAAAAGGCTCTCCCCAGTCTGGTGCGGTGATAATTGGTGCAGTCACTAATCTCTTTTTCAGCTCCTCGTACAACTTTAAGCAATGCTCATCAAGCTTGAAAGGTGTATCCTTCTCAAGCAACTCGCACAGGAGAGTAGAAATCTTAAAGAAATCTTTAATGAATCTACGATAAAAACCTGCATGTCCTAAAACACTTCTGACTCCTGGGCAAAGATGGGATGTGGCAGTTTATCAATTGCATCCACATTTGCCTTATCCACCTCCAACCCATCTTTGAATACCTTGTGCCTGAGTATAATTCCTTCCCGTATCATGGAATGGAGCTTCTCCCAGTTCAGCATTAAGTTTGTCTCTTCACACCTGGAAAGCAATTTACTAAAATTCATTAAGCATTCATCAAAAGATGGTCCAAAGACTGAAAAATCATCCATAAATACTTCAACAAATTTTTCTACCATATCAGTGAAGGTTGTCATCATGCACCTTTGAAAAGTCGCAGGTGCATTGCACAACCTAAATGACATCGCTTAAAAGCATAAGTTCCATAAGGAAAAGTGAAGGTCGTCTTCTCTTTGTCCTCTAGTGCAATTGATATCTAGTTATAGCCAGAATATCTATCAAGAAAGCAATAATAGTCATGTCCGGCCAGCCTATCTAACATCTGATCAGTAAAGGAAAGGGGAAATGGTCCTTTCTAGTAGCATTGTTCAATTTCTGGCAGTCTATGCAAATTCTCCAACTTGTGACAGTCCTAGTTGGAATTCATTCATTATTGTCATTTATGACCACCGTCATTCCACCTATTTTAGGCACACATTGTACTGGACTTACCCACTTGCTGTCAGAGATGGGAAAGATAATACTTGCATCGAGCCACTTTATGACTTCCTTTCTTATCACTTACTTCATGACTGGATTCAAGCGGCGTTGGTGTTCCACATTCAGTTTGTGCCCATCCTCCATGAGTGTACATATAAAACGCTAGGCTAATGCCACGAATGTCAGCCATGGTCCATCCAATCGCCCGCTTGGGCTCTCTAAGCACAGAGTTGCTTTTCCTCCTGCAAAATAGATAGCTCAGAAGATACAATAACATGTAAATTTTTCTCAGCACCCAAATAAGCATAATGAAGATGAGAGGGTAAGGGCTTGAGTTCCAATTTGGGAGCTTCTTCGATAGATGGTTTTGGGTGTGGCCCAGTTGGTCTATCTAGAGGCTCAAAATTGATCAATCCTTTGATGTAAGCACATGCATCCAGATGATGCACTATCTCCTTCACCTCATCATCCAAGTCAATGCTATCAAACAACATACGTGCTTTCTCTAGAGTGTCATCTAGATATGCACCCACATCATGTTTTCTTCTTCTTCTATGTCAATCACAAATATCATAGCTAGATCCTCATAATGACTTAGCAGCTGAATTGCCTTGTACATATTGAAGTCTGCTTCCACATTATCAACCCGGAGAATTATTCTTCCTTCACAAACTTTTATCGCAACATCGACGGTGGCTAAGAGAGGTCATCCCAAGATGATGGGGACGTGTTCATCATATTAATAGTCCAGTATAAGGAAATCTGTTGGAAGAATAAATTGCCTAATCTATAGTAGCACATCTTCTATCACCCCTCCGGGATGGACAAAAGATCTATTAGCAAGCTGCAACACGACAGTGGTTGGCCTAGGGGTCCCTAACCCTAATTGACTGAAAATTGAAAGGGGCATCAATTTTATGCTAGCCCCGAAAATCACAAAGTGCTCGTCCCACATCCACCTCACCAATTTGAACAGGTATGGTGATGCTCCCTAGATCCTTCAATTATGGGGCAGCTTCTTTGAATTCGTGAAGTGCACTCTTTGGTAAGTGCCACTGTCTCAAACTCAATCAATCTTCTTTTATTAGCCACAATATCTTTGATGTGCTTGGCATATTTTGGAATTTCACGTAACACATAAACCAATGAAATATTCAATTGAATTTGGCTCAGCATATCAAGAAATTTGTTGAACATCCTGTCATCACTTTTCTTCTTTCATCTTTGCGGGAAGGAAGGTGGTGGTCTTGCAACTGGAGTCTTTTCACTTTCTTCAGTTTCTTTCTCAGTTGCTCCCACAGTTTGAGGAACCAGTTCACCCTCAGTGATCTCGTCCAATTTCACACCTCAATTCAAGGTTATGAAAACGGTCGATGCAATAGTAATACCCAACAAGAGTGGGGGTCGAATTCCGCAAAGAGCTATAAGAGTGTGACTTAGTAGTATATATCGTTGCATTTGAGTTTGTATATCTAAATTCGTACTTCCGCAAAATTGGGTTGTTTTAAATTCTAATTGAAATTTAAGAAATAGAACTAGGAAATTATTTTTGTTGTTTTTCAAATGTTGTAAAAATCCTAGGGCAATGACCTTCACCTAGGTGTTTGCCTAATGGGATATAAACTTTAAAGCTTGTTTTATTGGTCGGGGTGCATTATAGCTATCAACACTTAATTACCCAGTCAATACCTCTCGGGCTTACCAAATGGTCAACCCTTTAATTGGGCTTATCAATCTCTAGATTGACCCAATTTCTTGTTAGCCAAGTTTTCCTAGACTGAGTCTCTCTTTCTCAAGTAGAGACCAAGTCAAATAGGCATGAATTAATGTTTGCAACCATTAATTCCACAAATAAAAGCAAGAACAAGGCTAAATAATAAACACCCAACTGCAAACAAGCAATAAATTAAACACCCATTAAGTTTACACACTAGGGTTGGGTCACAACCCTAGTGAAAATCTAGCTACTCATGCTTGGAACGGAAGAAATAGAAGAATAAATGATAATTAAACTCATATTGCTAATTAAAATGATAAAACCTATGTTCAAATAGCTCAAAATGTAAAAAACTACTAAAAAGAGTAAGAAGAAATGGCTATTGCAGCAGCTGATGTCAAAAGTTAACCTAAAAATGTGAAACTTGTCTATTTATATAGGGCTGGAAATTTCGGACAAAAATACCCTTTCGGAGGTTCTGCGACCGCACAATTCCATGTGCGATCCGTACTTTTCTTCAACTTGACAGGATTGGAAGTCTGCGGCCGCATAATTTTAAACTGCGACCGCAATGCACTCTTTTTGCGGTCTGCACTTTTACATGTGCGGCTGCACAACTCTTCTTCTGTGGCCGCATAATTATTGTGTGGTCCACACTTCTGATGGTCTTGAAATGCAGACTCTCTGAACTTTGCTCTGACCCAGCTTCTGCGGCTGCACAATTCATGTGCGGACCGCACTTCGCACCAGTCTCTGATGGATTTTACTTCATCACCTGTGGCTGTAGATGATATTTTGCGGTCCGCACTTTTGAGATTTTGTGCCCTTTTTGTTGTCCTTGAGTTCAGATTACTCCTTCTTGAGTTGGATTTCATCTCGAGAGTTCATCGTCCAATATTCCTACATTTAAGCATATTTCATCGGTTTTCGGGAACACAATTAATCGCGTTTGGACTAAAACAAAAGCTAAAAGGCGCTAATAAGTAGTCAAAATCCCCACTTATTAACTCCCCCAAACTTAAGCTTCTGCTTGTCCTCGAGTAAATAAAGTGGTTCTCACCTCCACAAGTTAGGAGCCATTTCAGCAAATCAAAGTGAGTCATTCACACATCAACTGGGACCAACAATTACCCACACCACTTATAAATTATCAACATGGCAACAAGTTAAACTCTTAAGCACAAATAGTTCTAATGTGACACTTGAGCATCAAGAGTTGACTTTATTCATCAAGGAAGCTCGCTCTTTTATGTAGGTCATTGAGGATCCCAAACCCCTCCTTCTCTACTCTCCGTTTTCCTATCTCACTTAAGACTTTAACACTCGTTCCAAAGATTTGCGAAAGGTTCACTCATCTCTCTCAAAAGAATGTCGCAAGTACGAGTTTAAGTACCATAAGCTTGCCCCTCATGTAGATCACCATTAATGTAAGCTCACTTGGCTTGAAATCACGTAGGAATTTTTTGGAATGCAATGAAGGCTTTTTGGACAAAGGTTGGATATGCTATGAGACCATCTCCAACCTTGCACCATTTTTTGCACCAAATGCTATTTTGGTGCAAAAAATAGTGTATTGGAGCTCCAATCTTGCACTATATTTTGCACCATTTTGGTGCATGAATAGTGTTGCACCAAATTTGGTGCAACACTATTCATTGCACCATTTTACTATTCATCAATATATTATTATTATTATTTTATTACTATATAACACTTTTAATTTAACATATTATAAATTTTAATTTATAATTTTAGATTCCTAATATACCTAATTATTTTTTATGTAATATCTTATAATATTAATTTTACATCTTCATTTTGGAGTATAAGTTTTATAAATTAATTTTCGTATATATTATTTTATATAAAATTGTAAGTTAATGGTAGTAGATGAAAATTATCGATTTGAACAATTTTTAGCTCGACACAAAAAAATTAAGAACAAAGATGCTCATTTTGCACTTCGTAATGCATTAGTAGAGCATTTATGGGAGCAACTTACTATTCATGGAAGTTGAATATTTATGTAGAAATTAAAATAAATTCTACCTTAATGTAATAGTATTTATTTAATTATATTTTATCAATGATTTCACTTTTATTTGAATTATCCATTAATATATATAACGTATAATATTTACTTACAATCTATATTATTTAAAATTTTATGGTATAAAATAATTTTATGTTAAATGATTTATAACAAAGGATTATGAATTACATGGGATGGATATGTAAAAAAGAAAAAAAAAAGAAAAGATATTTTTCTGAAATTATAAAATAAAATTTAAGTAAAAGAAAATAATATAATATAAGAGAGAGAAAAGAATATAAAAGGAATATTCTTTTTTGGTGCAAAAAATGGTGTAATGGGTTGGAGTTAATTTGCACCATTTGGTATTTACACCAAAATGGTGCAAAAAATGTTGCAAAGGGTTGGAGATGCCCTGATATAATAGGTTCATCTTTCCTTAAGCACTCTATTTTCTTTTTTAGGCTCATACTTTGCTAGTTCTTTGAGGCATTTTCTTTTTCTTGGGGAACTAGAGAGACTTCACATCCCTCTTTCTTGATCATGACATTCATTTTCTCCCTCTTTAATTTCTCCATGCTTTGTATCATTACTTTTCTTTGAATCCCTTCAACTCCTCAACTTATTCACTTTCTTTTTGCATATTTCTTTTTGTTCTTTCCTTTTCTCGCCTTTCTTTCTCTTTATTTATTTTCTCTTTTTGTGCCTTGATAGCTCTTTCAGGTTCCTCGTCTCTCCCCCAAACTTACCTTTTTTGCCAATTGTTTCGTAAGAGTGTTAAGGAAAGCTCCGGTTCCAAGAGAGAGTCACTACAAAACGGGTATGGTTATCAAATGAGAAAGGTTCAAGGCTCAAATGAGTTGACTAGGGATAACAACATTGGTGGGAAATGGAAACTTCAAGTAGGTCAAGGGAAGCTTACAATCACTTTTCAAGCCAAGAAAAACTTAAAATTTCGCCTAGAATCACATTCGGGGCAAGTTCTAGACCATTAGCACGGGTACTTGGACTTGCAACAATAATATCTCTCTTTTCACGCAGCTGGATTGTTAAAGAGGATAGATTCGAGGGCCCACAACCACCATATTCAAGATTGAAAATCACTATGGTTCGATTAAACCACTCGATGATAGCCTAAGTCAACACAAGAGTCACAAGGTCACTAACTAGAGCTATTTCTTTCCAAAAACCTTATTTTTAACCATAAACATGCAGTTAAGTGTGTTTGTACCAAGTGAAGCATGTTTAACTCTGACGGACTACCTCGACAGTGTCAGCAGCAATGTCTCGCTCCTTAGACTGGCTAGCTGGTGCTGTAGATGCTGTAGGATCTGGGCCTGGGTGGTGCGGGTCCATCAACATATCAAATGGAATGTCTCCAGCTGCTGCAAGCTTGGTGACCAGTTGCCGGAGCTTATCCATTGGCTTCTTTGAGGCTTGTGACTTTCGCATCTTCTCCACTTCCTTGGACAGCTCTTCAATCACAAACCCATGTTGTACTAGAGTGGCCATAATAATGTTTTGATTCTACTGAGTACACAAAAATATCTAAATACAATATTGTTTGCGAGATGAAAATAAATAGTAGTAATAAAAGAAAACGAAAGGTGACTCTGAGGTCTGCGAATGTAATGGCAGGTATATCTTGAAGTCTCTACAGCAAATCACAAGTAGCTAACTAACGTCTGGCACGCTCTGAGGTACCTGGATCTGCACAAAAATGTGCAGAAGCATATCACGAGTACACCACATCGGTACCTAGTAAGTATCAAGAGTAACCTCGGTGGAGTAGTGATGAGGTTCAAGTCAAGACACCTACTAGTCAACAAACTCTGAAGAATATCAATATATAGCTAACAACAGAAAAACAAAGCAAATAAAATGTCAACGAAGGGTATTCATGTGATAAACAACAAAATGATCAAAACACAGATAATATACAAGTGAAAGCAAATAAGGGAAAACAATGACAGTTCTAATCATCAATCCGAACTACCACAGGAATTACAACAAGAATCAACCCGAGGTACCACACCTCCACTATCACAAATCACGAGTCTCAAATCATAAATCATATACACATGGCATCTCGTGCCCACATTAATGATCACAACCGCACAAACAACTCACGTGCTGCACGGACAATTCACATGCCAATAACATCAATATCTCATATCTACACGGTATATCTCATATTCGCACGGACAACTCACGTACTGATAGTAACAATATCTCAAATCCGCATGGACAACTCACGTGCTACCAGTCCAATCCACACACAAAAGGCAAATATACAAGGATACATGCACATGGTCATTGAGCATCAAGATTCATACTCCTAGACTGGTACAATGACATGTTACGGTGTATGCATATGCATGTGTACAATCACAACTCAAATCAACAAGTAATTTCAGAGACACCGAATAGCACATTGAAAAACAACATAACAAATCACGTAAGATACATGACACACACACAAGAAAGTCACACCACCACGTAAATATCATTAATAATATGCCCCCAGGCCAACACATATCATCCCTGACATAGCCCCCCTTGTCTTGCCACGTGCGCAACAATAAAGTAAATTCCCGTCTTGTCTCGCCACACGCATATCAATATTTATCCTACCTAATCCCCTCCACATGCGCAAACTCGATATATATATATATATATATATATACACGCCTTGTCTCGCTGCATGTGCAAATATCAAATTAGTAATAATAGTACGGTCAAACCTCGTGCAAGCACCCTGACAATTCTCTCAACAATTCCACACGTACCAAAGTCACAATCAACACAACCAACTCGCATAACGCATGCCCATATGCTACAACATTTCCAAAACAACAATACCAATATCACAACAACGCATAGCCCACAGCTTAACAACAATGTATACAAGAATATCAACAACAACACAATAAAATAGAAATAACTCAACTATGAAAGATATTCTACAAAACAACAATTTAAATTACAACATGTTAATAGCTCTCACCAACTATAATTCAAATTAAATGCGTAAGGATAAACTCAACAATGAAAGATTAATCACGTAATAACAACTTCAATTAAAACATATAAGAGTAAACTCAACAATGAAAGATATAACATGATATGACAACTTCAATTTAAATGCATATAAGAAACCTAAGAGTCTAAACCGATCAATTTCCACATATAACACCGTGTACACTCTCATCACCTCGTGTACACGGCTTTCACATAATTCAAATATTGTAATCAATCTAAATCCTATGGGTAGTTCCCCACACAAAGTAAGGCAAGATACTTACCTCAAAGCCCTTAATCAATACTCTAAAAATGCTTTTCCTCTAAAATTCGCCTCCGCTCGGCTCAAATCTAACAAAAATCAACTTAATAACATCAAATAATGCAAGAGAAACCAATTCCAACAAAAATAATTAAGGTCTTTCCAAAATTCCCGAAAAGTTAATTCCGGGCTCGCCCAGTCAAAATCCAAATCCAAGGGTAGATCTCGACTACCCATAACTGCACGAGTCCATATAAGTATTTTATTTTCAAATCCGAGTCTAATTCGACTCTCAAATCTCAAATTCTTTTTTTCAAAACATAGATAAATATCTCTAAAATTTCCCTTCAAATCCTATGATTTAGATGTTAAATATCATAAATAATCATGTATTATAGTGGAAATTGAATCAACATCACTTACACATTAGTTGTAGGTGAAAATCCCTCTTCAAAATTACCTCATACCGAGTCTAGGGTTCCAAAATATGATAAAATACAGCTAAGTCCCGTATTTCAGCCCCTTTGTTCAGGTTCAGAAGTCGCAAATGTGTTGCGAACCATCGTAAATGCAGACAATCCATCACAAGTGCGGCGCCTGATGAACCCAAGGAAAGTCGCAAATGCGGCCGTGACTTCGCAAAAGCGATCCTGAGATCGCACATCCGATCAAAGCCAGCCAAAGCCCCCCATCGTATAAGCGAACAAAATGTTCGCAAATGCGAACTACTCAGTCCCCGGCCCTATTCGAATATGCAAGAAATATCTCACAAATGTGGTTTTTGCAAATGCGATCAATTACTCGCAAACACCAGCAAAAATCTGAACTCCCTCAAACATTCCGAAATGCGTCCAAATCTTTCCCGAGCCCGTGTGTCCACATCAAACATCCTCACAAGTATAAAAATATCATACGAACTCGCTTGCACGATCAAAACACCAAAATAATAACAAAAACCATGAATCAGGCCTCAAAACACATGAAATATACAATGGAACTCAAAAACTTCTAAAAAAACAACCACGCATCCGATTCCTATCAAATCAACTCGGAATGACGCCAAAATTTGCAGACAAGTCACCAATGGTAAAATAGACCTATTTCAAGTCTCGAAACTAAAATCCAAACCTGATAGCCAATAAGTCTAACCATGGTCAAGCTTAAGAAAATTTCAAACCTTCAAATTGTCAACTTTCAGCAAAACAAGCCAAATCAACTTAGGGATCTCCGAATTCAATTTCGGGCATACATCTAAGTCTAAAATCACCATCTGGACCTAATGGAACTAGCAAAACTCCAATCCGAAATCAGATACTCAAAAGTCAAACTCGGTCAACTCCCCCAACTTAAAGCTTCTAAAATGAGAATCATTCTTCCAAATCAATCTCGAATCACTTGAAAACCAAAACTGACCATGCATGCGAGTCATAATACACAATATGAAGCCACTTAAGACTTCAAACCATCAAACGAAATGCTAAAGCTCAAAACGACCGGTCGGATCGCTATATTAATAATTAATTTAATATTTATTCTCAATATTAAAAAAATAATTTAATTTTATTGATTTAGTTCTTAATATTAGCTCATCCCAATTTCTAAATATTTAACTACAACATGAAAGGAATTGTAATTATTACATTGTATAAATAAAAATAAATTATATAAGGTAATTAAATTTTTAATGGATTTAAATTACCAAATGTTACGTTGCACATATGTATGTAGAAAAAGTGGAGCACTTTTATAGATTACCAAAGATTGTGTTTCGATTTTTCCAAACGTGATAAAGGATGTTCCCAACAGATATATGACATTGATGAAGAGTATGTATATAATAATAATGACATTAAGCTAGCCATTATTGTTGAAACTGACATGCACCAGTTCTGCTTTCATGTTTCCAAAGATTTTGTCTTGTTGGCTAAATTAAATAAAAATAGGATAAAGAATAAAACTATGTACTATATAGTATAATGTGCAAAATCAATGACTCAATCTGTTGAACGAAAATGAATCCCTGGTCCCAAATAATAAATACCGTTGTAACGGACTGGTCATTCGTTTTGTGTATTTGAGCCTCGTTTCTCTGTTTGACGCTTTCCCTATATTTTATTGTTGTTTTGTGACTAGCAAAAATGTTTAGTTTGGTTCCAGAATGTCACGACCCCAAAATCTACTACTCGTGATGGTACCTAACCCAACTGCTAGGAAAGCCAACAGTCACATTATATCAATAAAAATGAAATAACATGGTCTAATAACTTAAAAGCGCACGAATACTGAAAATGCCACTACAACCAACCCCAAAATCTGGTGTCAGCGAGTACACGAGTACTACTGAATAACAAGGAACAAGCAAAATCTTCTAATACAAATGTCTGAATATAAGAACAGTAAAGATAAAGATTACAGGAAGAGAACTTCAAGGATAATAGACGATATGGTAGCTACCTCGTAGTCTCCCAAAAAACTGGCACAACTCAAGTCAGAAAGTCACCTTGGCCAGATGTACCTGGATCTTCACACAAAGTGCAAAGTGTAGTATGAGTACAACCGACCCAATATTTTCAATAAGTAACAACCCTAACCTTTGGTTGAAAGCAGTGACGAGCTCAGAACAACAATCCAATGCCAATACCAATAACCAATAATAGTTCAAAATATAAAGGATAAACTGTAAAAGCAATAGCTCAATAATATCAAGTTCAGCTTGTTCACTTTTCAGTAATTTAGGCATGCTTTCAAGTATAACAGTTAAAGCCCAAGATAGATAAAGCAGGTCAATTATCAGGTATCATGAAGAAAGTACATCTCTATGTCTACATGTCAATCAACAGTATCATAGTGGATCCATCAAGAATATTTACACTTAGTGTTGTACAGGTGCCTGGCATAACTGTCCATCATCAAGCACATATGTAAGATATTGTGCTTGCGCCCACTGCTGTCATGTTAGACTCGAAGGGGCGGATCCTGCCCAACCTAATTATAATCATTTTGCCCAGTAATGAGGCCTAGTGCACGCGTCACCCCAAATCAATAACACTTAGCCCAATATGAGTCTGGCTTACACATCACCTCAAAATCAGTACCAAACCGAGTATAAGGCCCAAACTCAGTCATTTACCGTTCAAGTCTCAAATAAACACATCTCAGATACTTAATTTAATAATTTTACCCTTAAACGGTCTCAACAACATGGGAGGAATCAAGCAAGAAGTACTGAGACTAAGATATCATACACGGATATAGTATAATGACTTAGAACATGTGTGCAAATAAGGTGTATAACTCAGAACAACAAGAATAACCCTATCAAGTCTCAAACAGTTAGCACATAGCCTAGAAATGATGTCTAACATGATTCATCGTTCAAATAATCAAACAAGTAGAGGGAACGCGGGGATAACATGATATGATAGCAAAACAAGCCCGGTAATAGCCTAAAGGCCTCGTCAAACCATGAACACACTGGTGCATGCACACATGCTTGTTCACCTAGCGCGTACATCACCGCAATATCTTTCATATAACGTAGTTCTCAAGGTTAAATACCCTTAAATGCGAGTGTAGATGTGTTACTTACCTCAAAGAGGCAATTCAAAGCTCCAACAAACTCTTGCATCGTGAATTGGCCTCCAAACAACTCGAATCTAGTCACAAACAACTTAATACAATTAATACAAGATATAGGAATCGATTCCATATGACAAAACTACGATCTTTAACTATTCACAAAATCCGAACAACTATTCAATTACGAGTCCAACCAAACCAAAATCATCTAATTTCAATCGCAAATCGACCCTCAAATCCCCAAATCTCACTCTCCAATACATAGTCCAAAATTCACTAAATTTCATCTCAAACACACATAATCTAGGTGTAAAAGCAATGGGTAAACAATAATTATCAAAAAAGCCAAAACCCTCAAAAAAATCCTTCCTAGCCGAGCTCCACAAGTCCAAAGAGAGAAATAACTCAAACCATCATTTTAATCCTTCTGCCCAGGCTTTTTGCACATGCGCTCCAATCAACCACACCTGCGGCACCGCACCTGTGGACCACCATCACAGGTGAGGAATTTCATTAACATCTCGACCATACGCTTCTGCGGGAAAATACCTTGCATCTGCGGAAGTGCACCTGTGCTTAAGCCTCTGCTTCTACGGTTTCAGACATGGTCAACTTCACTTTTGCGGTCCAATAAGCACTTTTGCGCATGCGCACCTATGATGGTAGGCTATAATCTCGTGTTTTAGTCGCTTATTACACTTTAATTTACTGCACTTCATTCGTGTTTAGCTTTAGTTGATAGTCTTTTGCACTAATTGTGTGTTTTATGCCTTGTAGGAGTGGTTCTGAGCTATGTAGTTGTTATGGAATGAATTCGAGCTATTTGGAGCTTTGAAGTCTGAGGTAAATCCCAAGGGATTAAACCAGTATCGCGTTCGGGGGTCGAAAACCACGTTCAGATTTCAAAAAACGAGGAAAATTCCGCACTCTGAGAAAACCCCACAGCCACCATGTGGGGCGGCGCGTGGGGTGCCGCGCATGTACAAATTCTTGCTGCCTGAGAAATTTTAACTCTCTATATTTCCCTAAAAATAACGCGCCATGCGGCGCGCCGGTGCAAATTTTACAGAGTAATTGTCCCATTTCGCGTAGGAAAAGGTGTTTTCGTCTGGGCCCGACCATACTTGGTATATATACATGGAAAAATATTATTTTTTGGACTTTTGACACATCTAAAACCTAAGGAGGCTAAGGAGGAGTTGGAGAAGCAAAAGCACAAGGATTTCATCATTCAATCCTCACTCAAGACACGAGTTTGGATCGTTTTATGTTTTCCTATACTTTAAACATATTTGTGATGAATTGCTCCATATCTATGGAGTAGTTCTACTTAGGGTTTGATGATTTGGTGTATTGATATTTGTTTGTCGATTATAACTCTAGTATTTATGTGTTGAAGCATTTTTGGATGATTTAATTGTTACATCTATATTCACAAATTCATGTAATCGAGAGAGGCATAACTTATGATATTTTTGCATTATCTTGTTGGTTGAGTTCATTAATGCTTCTTAGTAATCGAAAGAGGCTAGTTGAATTGTTGATTAAACCTAGTTAGGAGGATAATCGAGAGAGGTTCTCCCAAGGACCAATCCATTACGCATTCTTGCATATCTTCACGTGCTTAAATTGGTTCATGTCGTGAGGTTGAGACTAAATCGAGAGAGGAATTTCAACTAAACGTTTGAACTAATAATTGAGTAAATTCGAGAGACTCACCTAAACATTAGAAGTTAATTGTCTAGTGTTAGATCTCAAACAATTATCTTTCACCTATCTAATTAACCCCTACTTTCTCCCACTGATAACTTCCTAGCTTACCTTGGTTGCGATTGTCATTAGTCAATAGCTTTAGATTCTTAGTTAATTGTAGTTTTAATCACATAAATCAACATTGTTGATCATTTTGGATAGTAATCTAGCTAGAAACTACGATAATACTGTTTTACTCTAATCCTTGTGGATACGATATTATACTATACTATCTTTGACTAGCGAGCATAATAAAAGTGATATTTTGCGCTCGTCAAACTTTGGCGCCATTGCCGGGGATTGGCAATCAATTGTGTTTGGAATAGTTTGTAGTGCTAATTCAGGAATTTTTGTTTTATTTTATTTTATTGTATTTTCCCTTTTTACGATTGGTGTTCTTTGACTGTACACAGGTTGTAGGTAAGAGTGGTGCATGACTCGATCTTCTGGGAAAGAATTTCTACCGTACGAACCAGAAATAGAAAAACAACTACGACAACTAAGGAAGGAAAGAAATCTCCCTAAGAATATAGAGAAGGTTGGGCAATCCTCAACCAAGGAAACTATGGCTGGAGATGATGATAATGTGGATTTGGCTGCAAGTGAGACAGCCCAACAACGAGAAAAAGCTGCACGGGATGCTGAGGAAGTAGCTATTTAAGATGCACAGATTATCTACGAAAAAGAGAGGGCTCGGAGAATTGCCAAAAATCAGCATTTAGCTGCAGCCAGTTCGAAAACATTGCTCCCAGTGCTAGGAGACCACTTGGTGGTTACGCTAGACCGGTTTACAACCAAGGTTTTTCAAGTATTAGACCACCTTCAGTTGTAGCGAACAATTTTGCGTTAAAGCAAGGGTTTCTTTAAACCTTTCAAAATTGTCGTTTCGTCATAAGGAAGCTGAACGAAGATCCAAACAACCATCTAATGGACTTCAAAGAGATTATGAACACCTTTCGATACAATGGTATGTCACAAGATGCAGTGTACTTAAGGGCATTCCCCTTCACACTGAAAGATGATGCTAAGTAGTGGCTTCGGAGCTTGCCAACGGGATCAATTAAAACTTGGGAAGAGATGACTAGAAAATTTCTTGATAAATATTTCTTCTCAGCTAAAATGGGCAAGTTTAGAAGAGAAATCTATAAATTTTGCCAGAAAGATACCGAGACTGTTTGAAGCTTGGGAGAGGTTTAAGGAAATAGTTAGAAAGTGTCAACATAGCGGAATTGGACTCTAGATGCAAATCCAGGACTTTTGGGATGGATTGACACCGACTTCATATAGAACATTGAGCAATACAGTTGGAGGCCCTTTGATGAAGAAGACTCCAGAGGAGATAGTTACTATTCTAGATGAGTTATCTGAAGATGCAAATCAGTAGTCCTCCGAGAGTGCTGAAAGAAGAAGATCAACTGGTGTTCACCAGGTTGATGCTTGATGCTATGGCCAAAGAGATAAGGAAGCTGACCTTAGCCTCGATATAGAGTGAACCTCATGCAGCTTGTGATATATGTGGAAGTGGACACCCTACTCATGAGTGTCAGGCCTCAACTGAGGAAGTGAATGCTGTGGGGAATTACAACTTTAATGCAATGGGTCAGAGACACCATAGTTTTTCATGGAGCTCACCTAGGGGTACAGCGAATGCATGGCAGCAATTTCAGCCTCAACAGCCCATTCATTCTGGCATAGAAGATCTCATGAAAGCCTTCATTCAGAAAACTAATGAGAAGCTTGAAATTCATAGCGCAGCTATTAAGGAACATGGAGCAACTATCGAAGAATTGGGCACTGGGTTTTGAAATTTGGAGAGACAAGTGGGACAAATTGCAACAATAGTATCTGAGAGAGTCCCAAGTACTTTGCCAGCTGATATTGAGAGAAATCCTAAAGAAACAGTGAATGATGTGACCTTGAGAAGCGGGCAAGTGTTGAAAGATACTATTCCAATCCAAAAAGAGGTGGTAATTAAAAAGGAAAATAAGGAGCAGCTGAAGAATGATAGTGATAAGAAGGACAAAGGCAAGAAAGGAGCTGACAAAAAGAAGAAGGAGGAAACTTCGAGAAGGGATTTATCTAATAAGAGCGAGCATATGCTGCTCTACCTTTTCCTCAAAAGGTAGATAGAGAAAAGCTGGACAAGTAATTTGAGAGATTTCTAGATATGTTGAAAAAGGTTAATGTAAATGCGCCATTCATAGAAGTGCTCTCCCAAATTCCAGCTTATGCCAAATTCATGAAGGAGATCCTAACAAAGAAGAGGAAGATAGAAGAGACCTCAGTGGTGAAGCTCATAGAGCATTGCAATGCTACATTGCAAAACAAACTCCCTCAAAAGTGTAGAGATCCAGGGGGTTTTCTTTGTGTCACGGTTCTTTTCCAAGGGTTTTGTTTGAACCGGGTGTAGTTAGTTTTTATTTTTGTTAGTAGTAGGAAACCTTGTGCTATGAATTGAATAGAAAGCAGCATCTCTTAACTTTATTATGCCTTGAGAATAGTGAGTGCTTTAGTTGTGACGCTTAGACTCAGTTTTTTTGACTCTTGTATAAGTACCTTAAATTGTTTGATCTTAACCTTGCTTAACTGCTTTGACTAGAGTGTCTTGATGAGTCCGATCCTGAGTGAGTTATGTGCCGTGTGTGTGTGAGGTTTTGTGTATTTTGTGCATTGCATTTGATGTCTAGAACTTGCCCCGTGTGTTTGCAAAGTGAAATAGTAGTTTTATTCAGTCTTGGAAGTGATTTAGGCGTTTCTTTGTTGAGCCAGTCATATGCTTTTACCCACCTAATTGTTATGTATCTTAGTTAACCCCTTTGAGCCTGTAATCCTATTTCTTTGGCAACCACAATACAAGTCTTACCCATTTGTTTGAATTGACCATCTATTTGAACATCGTAGCTCTCGTGAGCACTTGAAATTATTATGAACTTTGTAAAAGTTGAAGTGTAGGGCGGTTGGTTTGGCTTTTGAGTGGAACTAATGCAATAAAGAGAAAGTTGCACTGTTTTAGGAAAAGTAAGAGCCACTTGAATTGAAAAAAAAAATTATATGATTGTCAAAAATATTCCTTAATAGTGGTAACTCTTGATGTAATTGTGCTTAAGAAGTTGGGAGTTAATGTATATTGATGTGAAGGTGGAGTTATGGTTTGACATAAGTGTGGGATTTTGAACAATAAAATGTATATATGAAAGTGCTTAGGGAGGTGTAGTCACTCTTATATCTAAATGTATCCTACCCGTCCCGCAGCCTACATTACAACCAATTAAAGACCTACTTGATCCTTGACTGAATGAGCTTAATTAGTTGTTGAGTAGTACATTACGGGCAAGCCTATGGAACGTGTTTTGTGGCATATGAATGTTGTTTCTGAGAGTGAGCGAATTCTTTCTATCTTGAGTTCCTAATTGTTCTTAATTTCTATTGTGTGTGGAACTACTCTCTATTGTTGTGTGAGGGCACTTGATTCACGAAGGAAAGGTAATGCTTGACGTTTATGTTAGAGTAAGTGAGCGGGTAACAAATAATGCATGGTTCTTTTGAGTCAAATCTTGAGGCAAAGATGCTATGGTATTGAACTTAATCTATTTTAAATATTCTTGGCATGATGAGTTAGGAGAGTTGTTTAAAAAGGTCGTTTCTATGTGAAGTGTAGTTTGATTGCTCGAGGACGACCAATAGTTTAAGTGTGGGGTATTGAAGGTAGGCTATAATCTCGTGTTTTAGTCGCTTATTACACTCTAATTTACTGTACTTTATTCGTGTTGAGCTTTAATTGATAGTGTTTTGCACTAATTGTGTGTTTTATGCCTTGTAGGAGCCGAGCTATGTAGATGTTATGGAATGAATTTGAGCTATTTGGAGCTTTGAAGTCTGAGTAAAATCCCAAGGGATTAAGCCAAGATCGCATTCGGGTGTCGAAAACCACGTATGGATATCAAAAAGCGAGGAAAATTTCGTACTCTGAGAAAACCCCCACAGCCATGGCGCGTGGGGCGGCACGTGGGGCACCGCACATGTACAAATTCCTGCTGCCTGATAGATTTCAAGTCTCTGGCTTTCCCCACTAACGCCAAGCATGGTGCATCGCCCCATGCGGCGCGCCTGTGCAAATTTTACAGAGTAATTGTCCTATTTCGCATAGAAAAAAGGTGTTTTCGTCTGGGCCCGACCCTTCTTGGTATATAGACATGGAAAAATATTATTTTCAGGACTTTTGACACATTTAAAATCTAAGGAGGCTAAGGAGAAGTTGGAGAAGCAAAAACACAAGGAGTTTATCATTCAATCCTCACTCAAGACGCGAGTTTGGATCGTTTTATGTTTTCTTTTACTTTAAACATATTTGTGATGAATTGCTCCATATCTATGGAGTAGTTCTCCTTCGAGTTTGATGGATTTGGTGTATTGATATTTATTTGTGGATTATAACTCTAGTTTTTATGTAGTGAAGCGTTTTTGGATGATTTAATTGTTGCATCTGTATTCACTAGTTCATGTAATCGAGAGAGGTATAACTTGTGATATCTTTGCATTATCTTGTTGGTTGAGTTCATTAATTCTTCTTAATAATTGAAAGAGGCTAGTTGAATTGTTGATTAATCCTAGTTAAGAGGATAATCGAGAGAGGTTCTCCTAAAGAGCAATCCATTACGCATTCTTGCATATCTTCACGTGCTTAAATTGGTTCATCTTGTGAGGTTGAGACTTATTCGAGAGAGGAGTTTCTATTAAACGTTTGAAAACTAATAATTGAGTGAATTCGAGAGACTCACATAAACATTAGAAGTGAATTATCTAGAGTTAGATCTCATATAGTTATCTTTCAGCAATCCAATCAACCCCTACTTTCTCCCACGGATAACTTCCTTGCTTACCTTGGTTGCGATTGTCATTAGTCAATAGCTTTAGATTCTTAGTTAATTGTAGTTTTAATCACATAAATCAAAATTGTTGATCATCTTGGATAGCAATATAGCTAAAAACTACAATAATATTGTTAACTCCAATCCCTGTGGATACGATATTATACTATACTATCTTTGACTAGCGAGCATAATTAAAGTGGTGTTTTGCGCTCGTCAACCTGCGCCCCTCAACTCTGCATCTGCGGAAAACCATGCCTCCTCACCTCGTCGCTTCTACGCTCCACTGCCTGCACCTACGAGCTTGTAGGGGCCAAAAATTTCTCACACCAGCACATCTACTCAACCTCAGCCCAAACCGCTTCTACGACCCCAGGGCCGCTTCTGAGGTCTCGCACCACACCAGAAGCTTTAAGCTTCAGCAATTCCTTAAGTTCAAAACTCAATCCGATTTCAATCCAAATCATACTCGAGGCCCCTGGGACCCCATCCAAACATAAAAACTCATCCTAAAACATGATACAAACTTAGTCGAGGCCTCAAACAACATCCAAATCACGAATCGCACCCCAATTCAAGCCTAGTGATACTAATGAACTTCCAACTTCTAAAACCAATGCTGAATCATATCAAACTAACTCTGATTGACCTCAAATCTTGCACACAATTCATAAATGACACAACAGACCTATTCCAACTCCCAAAACTAAAATCCGAGCCTAGTATCGACAAAGTCAACTCTCGGTCAAACCTCTCTCAATCTCAAACCTTCAACTTTCTAAATTTTGCCAATTCAAGCCAAAACGACCTACGGACCTCTGAATCACAATCCAGACATACTTCTAATTACAAAATCACCATACGCAGCTATCAGATCCATCAAAACTCCATTCCGAAGTTGTTTATACAAAAGTCAAACTCCGGTCAACTCTTTCAACTTAAGCTTCCAACCTTGGGACTAAGTGTCCCAATTCACTCTGAAATATCCCCGGAACCAAACCAACCACCCTGGCAAGTCACTTAACCACAAATGAACATAGAAAAAGCGATAATGGGTTAACGAGGTACAATACACAAAACGACCGGCCGGGTCTTTACATTCTCCCCCTCTTAAACAAACGGTCATCCTCAAATAGGTCTAGAATCAGACTTGGAGTCTTAAATAGGCGTGGATACTTGCTCCGCATCTCCCGCTCGGCCTCCCAAGTAGCCTCCTCTATTGGCTGGCCTCTCCGCTGAACTATCACTGAAGCTGTATTCTTTGATCTCAACTTTTGAACCTAACATCCAAAATGGCCACCGGCTCCACATCATAAGTCAAATCCCCATCTAACTGAACCCTGCTGAAATCCAAAACATGATACGGGTCACCATAATACTTTCGGAGCGTAGAAACATGAAACACTGGGTGAACACCCGATAGACTAGGTGGCAATGCAAGCTTGTAGGCCACCTCTTTAATCCTCTCAAGCACCTCAAAAGGGCCAATATACCGAGGGCTCAACTTGCCTTCTTCTCAAACCTCATCACACCCCCTATAGGAAAAACTCTAAGCAATAACTTCTCTCCCGCCATATATGCAACATCATGAAACTCCCGATCAGCGTAACTCTTCTATCTAGGTTGGGCTATATGAAGCCGATCCTGAATCAACTTGACTTTCTCCAAGTTATCCCGAACCAAATTTGTACCCAACAACCTAGCCTCTCTCTGCTCAAAACAACCAACTGGAGAACGACCCCACCTCCCATATAGGGCCTCGTAAGGAGCCATTTGAATACTCAATTGGTAGTTATTGTTGTTGTAGGAAAACTCTACAAGCAGCAAAAACTAATCCCAAGAACCCTCAAAATTCGTAACACAAGCACGTAACATATCCTCTAATATCTGAATGGTGCGCTCAGATTGTCCGTCTATCTGGGGTGGAATGTTGTACTCAACACAACCCATGTGCCCAACTCTAGTTGCAGTGCTCTCTAAAACTGCAATGTGAATTGAGTGCCCCGATCAAAAATAATGGACACTGGCACACTGTAAAGACGAACAATCTCACGGATATAGATCTTAGCCAGCCTCTTTGAAAAATAGGTAGTCACAACCGGAATGGAGTGTGCACACTTAGTCAACCGGTCCGCAATCACCCAAACTACATAAAATTTCTTCAAAGTCTGTGGAAGCCCAACAATGAAGTCCATGGTAACATGCTCCCATTCCCACTCGGGAATCTCAAGTCTCTGAAGCAAACTGCCCGGTCTCTGAATCTCGTTCCTCACCTGCTGATAGTTCAGTCACCGAGCCACATACTCTACTATATCTTTATTCATTCTTCTCCACCAATAGTGTTGCCTCAAATCCTGATACATCTTGGCAGCAACCGGGATGAATGGAATACCATGAACTGTGGGCCTCCTCAAGAATCAACTCACGTAATCCATCCACATTGGGCACACAAATCTGACCCTTCATCCACAACACCATATCATCTCCAATAGAAACTTACTTTGCATCACTATGTTGCACCGTATCCTTAAGGACAAGCAAATGGGGGTTGTCATATTGACGCTCTCTGATGCACTCATACTAAGAAGACCGAGAAACCACTCAAGTTAGAACCCAGCTAGGCTCCAAAACATCTAACCTCACAAACTGATTGGCCAAGGCCTGAACATCTTATACTAGCGCTCTCTCACCAACTAGAATATATGCAAGGCTACCCATACTCACGGCCTTTTTGCTCAAGGCATCAGCCACCACATTGTCCTTCTCAAGATGATATAAAATAGTGATATCATAGTGTTTTAACAGCTCTAACCATCTTCGCTACCTCAAATTTAGATCCTTTTTCTTAATCAAGTACTATAAATACCTCACAGGACACGTTGTACAGATAATGCCTCCAAATCTTCAATGCATGAACAATGGCTGCTAGCTCTAAATCATGAATGGAGTAGTTCTTCTCATGGGGCTTCAACTGGCGTGAAGCATATTCAATCTTCCTACCCTCCTACATCAAGACACACCCAATACCAATCTGTGAAGCATCACATTGAACCATATATGAACCCGATGCTGAAGGCAAAACTAGAGTTGTGGTCAAGGCAGTCTTGAGCTTCTATAAGCTCTCCTCACACTCATTCCACCACCTGAATGGGGCACCCTTCTGGGTGAATCTAGTCAAAGGTGCAGCAATGGACGAGAAACCCTCTAAAAAACGAGAATAATATCCTGCCAAATCAAGAAAACTACGAATCTCATTAGCTGAATATAGTCTAGGCCAACTCTGAACAACCTCAATCTTCTTCGGATCTACTTTGATCCCCTTACTGTACACCCCAAGAACGCCATATAATCAAGCCAAAACTTATACTTGGAGAATTTAGCATATAACTTGTTCTCCCTCAACATTTGGAGTACAACCCTCAGATCCTACTCATAGTCCTCTTGGGTGCATGACTACACCGGTATATCATCAATGAATACTGTGACAAAAGCATCAAGATATGGCTGGACTACATTGTTCATCAGATGCATAAATTCTTCTAGGGCGTTGGTCAACCCAAAGACATCACAAGAAAATTATAGTGACCACAGAGGGTCCTGAATGCCTTCTTCAGAATATCAAAATTCCGAATCTTCAACTGGTGATACCCATACCTCAAATCAATCTTAGAGAACACTCTAGCACCCTGAAGTAGGTCAAATAAGTCATCAATGCACAGTAGTGGGTACTTGTTCTTAACTATAACTTTATTCAACTGCCTGTAATCAATGCATATCCGCATAGTACCATCCTTCTTCTTCACAAAGAGAACCAGGGTCAAATAATATGAAAGCACCGTTGTGGCACATTGAAACAATACATATTATCATCGCGTCTGAAGTAACTGCCTCTGGCCTGGTAGGAAAAGCATAGCATCGAGCCTGACCATCACCTGATCGACCTCCCCCTCTAGGACGACCTCGAACTACCTGAGTCCCACCCTCAGCTGGCTGAGCGGGTGATGGATCAACTAGTGAAGGGGTCATAGACTGGCCACCCTGCTATATTGGATCTCTATAGTGACGGGGGAAATACTTCCTCAGATGCCCCAACTCTCCTAAGTCATAACAACCTTAAGCCGAACCAGTACTGGCGAACCCTGAACTGATAGAGCATGGGATGTTTGAGCTGGGAGGGCACTGAAAGATGACTAGCCTAAACGAGCACCGTATGAACCATGACTAACTAATGCACCACGATGAACCAGATAAGCCATCTGAGCGAGCATGTAAGGACGACCTCTACTGTGATGTGACTGACCTTTAGATGAGGTACCACCGAAACCACCAAAACTACGACGCCTCTTGCGCTCCCACTCCTCCCGCTCAAGCCTGCGAACTGACTCCAAGCGCCTAACAATCTCGACCACCTAGTCAAACCTAACATTCGTCTCGGCCTCTCGGGCCAAACTGTAACGTAGGCTACAGTTGAGGCCATCAATGAACCTTCTAATCCTCTCTCTATTTCTCTCCTTGGGAACCAACCATATAGTATAACTGGCCAAATCCGCGAATCTCATACTAGGTCACAATCATATCTTCCTGGTGTAGCTGTTCAAAGTTTCTACGCAGCTCCTCTGTGTGAGTCTATAGGACAAACTTCTCTAAGAAGAGAAGGGAGAACTCATTCCATGAAAGTGGCACTGCGCTAACTAGCCTGCTCGACTCATAGGCCTGCCACCATCTATAGGTTGCCCCTGTCAGCTGAAAAGTGGTAAATGCCACTCCACTAGTCTCTAATATACCCGTTGTTCGAAGAATCCGCTAACACCCGTCTAGGAAATCCTGAGCATTCTCTGACTCCTCCCCATTGAACTCTGGAGACTTAAGACTCCCAAACTGCTCTAGTCGCTTCTGCTCCTCATCACTCATAAGTGGGCCAACCTCGGCTCAAGAAGCTAACACTGGCTAAGCTGGTAGTACCCACGGTGTCTTGAGTCCTTGACCTACCTGCTCTGGAGTACAGGTGGCAGGAGTTTGGCACCTTCCCCCGCCTGTGAAGTGGCGGGTGCAGTTGGAACTGCGACTGCCTAAGCTAGGCTCGTGAATACAGTCAAAATCTAGGCTAAAGTCTCTTGAAGTTCTGGGATCACAATGGGCACAGCTGGTGCCTGAGTTGGTCCCACTAGCTCAACAACATCTAGTATCTACTCCTCAGCTAGAGCAACTGGTGGCTCCACAGGTGCTGCTCTGGCTGTTGTACGAGCCACACCTCGACCTATACTGCGCCCCTAACTGGTGGTACTGGTGGTCGTCCACCTGATCTGGTCGAACGTGTCCTCACCATCTGTGATAGAAGATTCAAGTTTCAAACTTCAAAATTAACAGATTCGCACGATTAGAATGCAAGAAAGTGAAGTTTCCTATTAGTTCGATAACCTCTCGAAGATAAGTACAGACGTGTCTGTATTGATCACAAGACTCTAATAGACTTTCTCGTGACTCATGAGACGTAAGCAACCTAGGGCTCTGATACTAACTTGTCATGACTCCAAAATCCACAACTCATGATGGCACCAGACCCAACCTGCTAGGTAAGCCAATATTTACATTATATCAATGAAAATGAAATAACATGGTCTAATAGCTCAAAAGCAGATGAATACTGTAAATATCTGAGAGTAAAACCAAAATGCCACTACAACCAACCCCAAAATTTGGTGTCAGCGAGTACACGAGCACTACTGAATAACAAGGCACAAGCAAAATCCTCTAATACAACTGTCTGAATATAAGAATAGTAAAGATAAAGATAACAGGGTGAGAACTTCAAGAACTGCTTACGATATGGAAGCTACCTCGGAGTCTCCCAAAAAGCTATCACAACTCAAGTCTAAAAGTCACCTCGGCCAGATGTACCTGGATCTGCACACAAAATGTAGAGTGTAGTATGAGTACAACCGACCTAATGTACTTAATAAGTAACAACACTAACCTTGGGTTGAAAGCTGTGACGAGCTCAGAACAACAATACAATGCCAATACCAATAACCGATAACAGTTCAGAATATAAAGGATAAACCGTAGAAACAATAGCTTAATAATATCAAGTTCATCTTGTTCACTTTTCAGTAATTTAAGCATGCTTTCAAGTATAACAGTTAAAGTCCAACATAGATGAAGCAGGTTGATTATCAGGTAGCATGAGGAAAATACATCTCTATGCCTGCATGTCAGGTATACATGTCAATCAACAGCATCATAGTGGATCCATCAAGAATATTTACACTTAGCACTGTACAAGTGCCTGGCATAACTGCCTGTCATCAAGCACATATGTGAAATATTGTACATGCGCCCACTGCTGGCATGTCAAACTACAGAGGGGTTGATCCTGCCCAAATGCTAACTATAATCATTTAGCCTATTAATGAGGCCTAGTACACTCGTTGCCCCAAAATAATAACACGTAGCCCGATATAAGCCTGGTGTACGCGTCACCTAAAAAATCAGTACCAAACTGGCTCTAAGGCCCAAACTCAATCATTTGTCATCCAAATCTCAAATAAACACATCTCAAATACTCAGTTTAACAGTTTTACACTTAAGACGTCTCAACAACATTTGAGGAATCAAATAAGAAGCACTGAGACTGAGATATCATACACGGATATAGTATCATGACTGAGAACATGTGTGTAAATAAGGTATATACTCATAACAACAAGAATAGCCCTATCAAGTCTCAAACAGTTAGCACATAACCTAGACATAATGTCTAACGTGATTCAATTCAAATAATCAAACAAGTAGAGGGAATGCGGGGAAACATGATATGATAGCAAACCAAGCCCGGTAATATCTTAAAGGCCTCGCCAAACCATGAACATACCATTGCATGCACACATGCCTGTCACCTAGTGCGTATGTTACCCAAATATCTTTCATATAACGTAGTTCCCTGGGTTAAATACCCTCAATACGAGTTTAAATGTGTTATTTACCTCAAAGTGCACAAGTCAAAGCTCCAACAAAACCTTGCCTTGCGAATCGGCCTCAGAACTACTCGAATCAAGTCACAAACAACTTAATACAACCAATAAAAGCTATAGGACGATAAAGCTAATATTTTTAACAAAAATTAAAAAGTTAGCCCAAAAAGGCAACCCTGAGCTCGCACCTCGAAACCCGACAAAATTCATAAAATTTGAATACCCATTCAATTATGAGTCCAACCATACCAAAATTATCAAATTCCAACCACAAATCGACCCTTAAATCCCCAAATCTCACTCCCCAATACATAGTGCAAAATTTCCAAAATTGCACCTCAAACACACATAATCTAGGTGTAAAATCAATGGGTAAACAATAATTATCAATAAAAGTGATGAATCTTCACTTACCTCTTCAATGGTAGCCAAAACCCTCTCAAAAATCGCCCCTAGCTAAGCTCCACAAGTCCAAAATGAGATAAATATTTCAAACCCTCGTTATAATCCTTCTGCCCAAGACTTTTGCACATGCGCTCCCATCCGCCGCACCTACGGACAAACCATTACAGGTAAGGAATTTCATTAACATCCCGACCATCTGATTATGCGGAAAAATACCTAGCGTCTGCAGAAGCGTACCTGCACTTAAGCCTCTGCTTCTGCAGTTCTAGACATTCCGGCCAACTTCGCTTGTGCGGTCCAATATTCACTTCTACGCAGTGCACCTGCACCCTCAACTCCGCATCTGCGGAAAACCATGCCTCCTCACCTCTTTACTTCTGTGCTCCGTTGCCCACACCTGCGAGCTCGCAGGTGCAGAATATTCCTCGCACTTCCATATCTTCCCAGCCTCAGCCAAACTGCTTCTTCGGCCCCAGGGGCGCTTCTGCAGTCTCACACCTGTGGCCAAAGCCACGCAGGTGTGATCACACTAGAAGCTTTAAGTTTCAGTAACTCCTTAAGTCCAAAACTCAATCAGATTTCAATCTGAAACATAGCCGAGGCCCCTGGGACCTCATCCAACATACCAACACATCCTAAAATATGATACAAACTTAGTCGAGGCGTCAAATCACATCAAACAACATCCAAATCACAAATCAAACCCCAATTCAAGCCTAATGATACTAATGAACTTCTAACTTCTAAAACCAATACGAATCATATCAAACCAACTCTGATTGACCTCAAATTTAGAAAAAAAGTCATAAAATGACACAACGGACTTATTCCAATTCCTCAAACCAAAATTTGAGCCTAGTATCAACAAAGTCAACTCTCGTTCAAACCTCTCAACCTTCCAAACCTTCAACTTTCTAACTTCTGCCAATTCAAGCCAAAACAATCTATGGACATCCAAATCACTATCCAGACATACTCCTAAGATCAAAATCAACATAGAAAGTTATCAGAACCATCAAAACTTTATTAAGGAGTCGTCTGCACAAAAGTCAAACTCCGATCAACTATTTCAACTTAAGCTTCCAACATTAGGACTAAGTATCCCAATTCACTCCGAAATATCCCCGTAGCCAAACCAACCACCCCAAAAAGTCACATAACCATAAATAAATATAGAAAAAGATATAAATGGGGGAACGGGGCTACAATGCACAAAACAATCAGTCAGGTCGTTACACAGGATAAGTTTTGAAGTGAATTGAATTCTTAATTCCATTGTTGGAGCTTAAGTTGTAAGAGTTGCCCAATGTTTGCCTTTTGTGTGAACGACCTCGGGTTGGTGATTTGATGGCCCAAATAGGTTCATTTTGTAATTTTGGACTTAGGCATAGGTTCGAGTTTGGATTTGAAAGTTCCTAGGGTATTTTGGCTCTATTTGCCAGAAGTAGGCAATTTGAAGGTTTGAAAAGTTCACAAGTTTGACTAAGAGTTGACTTTGATGGTATTGAGTTCGGATTGTTGTTTCGGAATTTGGGATAGGTTTGTTTTGTTTTGGAACCTGTGTGCAAAGTTTGGTTGCATTCTGAGTTGGTTAGGTATGAATCGGACACATGGTTGTGAATTATTAGAGTTCTTGAACTTGAAGGCATGCAACATGAGTTTTGATGTTTGATTCTTGGTGTGGATGTTATTTTGATGAATGGAGCTTGGGAGTGAGTTCGTGGGAGGTTGAAATCCTTGAGTGAATGTTTAGAGTGGGGTCCGACGGGTTCGGATGAGTTTCAGATTGGTTCTGATAAGTTGGGAGGTTGTTTGGTGCTGCAAATATCGCATTTGCAATGTTTTGCTCGCATTTGCGATGTACCTATTTGCGTACTTTGGATCGCATTTGTGATGTGCGGCTGTGAAGGCCAGCTTCGCATTTGTGAAGCTGGTGTTGCAATTGCGACATCCGCTTTTGCGAAGGGTGCTTCGTATTTGCGACGATTGGTCGCTTTTGTGAGGCTCTTGGTCACATTTGCGACATTTTCTGCTCAGGAGCCTAGATCGCATTTGCGAGCCCTTTTATCGCATTTGCGAGGATCACATTTACGAACCCCTGATCGCAACTGCAATAGCTGTAGCTAGGTTTATAGAGCCACTTCGGGATTTTGGATCATTATCTCATATTTTTAACCTTAGACTTAGGAAAGGCGATATTAGCTTGGAGATTTCCACACAAGTCTTTAGGGTAAGTAATCTTTACACATTTTTGGTATTATTTCAAGAATCTACATGGATTATTAACACCCAAAATATGGAATTTTGAGGGAAATTTGGGGATTTTTCCTACAACTTAAGAAAATAAAATTTTAGGGAATTGAGCTATGATTTGGACTTGGTTTTGAAATCTAATCACATATTCGAACTCGTGAGATCATGGTATTTTGGGTTGTCGGGACCTACCCCTTAACTCGGGTTTTGACCATGTGGATCAAGGGTTGACTTTGTTGACTTTTGGGAATTGATAAAGATCGAAGCTTTTATTGTTTTGAATTGATTTCTTTAGCTTTGTTTGACATTACTGAGTTGTTTCTTTGTTAGATTTGACCTGTTCGGAGGTCGATTTGAGATAAAAGGGATTTTGGGAGTATTGATTATTGCGCATTTGAGGTAAGTATCTTGTCTAGGCTTGGATTGAGGATATTTTCCCATTGGCTATGATGTTTTCTACATGTTGGGTAACACATATGCAAGGTGACAAGAGTATATGTATACACCATGGTTGTTCATGATCAAGGTAGATCTTAGGCTATTATATACCTTTTTTGTTATCATGATTCTTTGATAACGTGTTTCCTCCACTTATATGACTAGGTGAGATATTATTCATGCTAGAAATTATGTCTAGGTTATCTACTTATCTGTTTGAGACACGATAGGGATATTTTTGCTATGTTGAGATATTTGCCTTAGCATAGTCATATTTCTCAGTCATGATATTATATCCGCGTGTTATATCTCTTTCTTTATGCATTTTTATATGTTATCTCATGTGTTGTTGGTGTGCTTATGTGTGACATGGGTTTGGCATATCCCGTGTGGTATATCAGTTATGGTACTGTGAGATATTGGCATAATGAGATTTGAGCGGATTGATGACTGACCTTGGGGCCATAAAGCCGTGTTCATATTGACTATGAGGTGGTGTTTGTGTCAAGGCCTCATATTGGGCTGAGTGGCGTTAATTGTTGAGTGTTGATATTAACTGAGAGGTGACACGTGCGCTAGGCCCCATATCGGGCTGAGTGATATTGATTGTTGACGTTTGATATGAGCGCTTTGGGCTAGGATCCGCCCATTTAGAGTTAGATGATAACTCATGTTACTTTGAGCCTTATAAGTGCATGCACTTGATATGTGCTTAGTGAGGGTCTTATGTCAGGCGTAATGATGAGTATGTGTGCGTATGATGATTCAGGGGCATTGTGTTAGGAACCGTGAGAGTGTTGAGAGTATGAGCAAGGGGTACTTCTTCCAGGCACTATTAAATGTGCTGATACTTTGTATACTTGAAGATTAAACTATGATGTTGTTGATTTTGGGCATGTATACTTGTTGTACAGGCATAGTGGATTCCATGAACAATGCCAATTCTATTACCATTAGTCGCTTCATTTTATTGTCTCAAAATACATACATAATCATAGTTAAAGTGCACAAGTGATTCAAATATAACAAGGCTAGTTTGACTTTCCCAACACCCATATACAACCCACACTATGTCAACAGAGCCTCTACGGATATAAAATACTATGATAACGTCGGCAACAAGGCCCCGACTATACCTCAAAACATAATACACGTGGGACAAAAGATACATGACCCCGAATGAGTGGGCCTCACCAAATCTACTGAGAAGAGGGTCTACTGCTACCAATGATCAATGCCACCTACATCCATTAAAGATGTAGCGTCCCCGGCAAAAGAGACGTTAGTACATATGGAATAGTATTAGTATGAATGACCAAACACCCTCTCAATAGAACGAATGACAACAAGGGAAGGACAATCATAAAATCAATGAGAGCCTAAAGCAATACCAAAACATCAAATTAGGAGCAAGACAAGTTTTCAAGTAAATTTCCATATTTTAAGTCTGGGAGATCTTAGCACCGATATGCCACCGCGATCTTGAGCACGGAGTCCGATCACGGCCCGATCGGCTAGGCTGTCTCACCCAAAGACATCAACCACAATCACAATTATTATCTCAGTTTCAATCATTCTTTTTAATCATAATCTCAAGCACAATCACCACCATGTGTGCGGCATGGCATCCGGTCACCACCCGACCGGCTAGGCCGTCTCACCACAATGCCGAATGGATAGACATCACCATTTTCTAGAAATCATCTCATCCCAACAAAGGGAAATATTTTCATCACATAAATCTCATCCTCATAAAGGGGTACAATCACACTACGCTCCTAATCCGGCACGTGTAGTTTCGGGGTTAGGTTATTTCAACCTACCCTTCCTCGGTGACTAACGATACTCCCAGGGTGTTTATTTATTTAAAGGATTGACAATTCATTTCATTATCTTTTATATATCATTCATTTCAATGGCACCAATGGTCATAACACAATGTTACTCTTGGCACGTTGGCCATATTTCATACTTAATATTCATCTCTTTCACTTTCAAATATTATCACGGATCATCAAAAGCAGAGCATTTCTATGCAAGACTTTTAAGTCCACATATTGAGCAAATAAGAATGTTAAAGACATTGAGATTTCTTACACAATTTGGCACAAAAGCCTTCATTTGAGTCACGACTTAAAGATATAACATTTGGATATGCAACCCATGCTTCGAGCACATTTTCAAGTAGAATATAACATAACAAGAAAATTGGAATACATATTGAACATATATCATTCAACATAAGGCTTATTCGGAATAATCAATTCATAATTAACAACTCGGGACTTACAAGGATATTGTGGGGTTCAATTCTATGAGATGAGTTTAGCCAACATACCTTGCCTCGAGCTTTTTAAATTACTACAATGTTCCGGAATTCTTAGTCTCTTCGATCTATTTTGAAAAATAGCAAAATTAAACAAAAAATTAGGAGAGAGTTTATGGTTCCAGCTCATTTGAGAATTTAATCAAACACTAGGTGGGTATTATGATTTCAAGGTCCTCATGTGGTGCATTCCCCCATCCCACTACCAAAAGTCTACCCAATTTAGCTCAACATTCTTCCCCCAACCCATGATAGTACATGCATGTATAATGGAAAATTTCCACACCCAGAATTGCTTTTCTCATTATTTATTTTCAGTAAAATCACAAAATTCAGTGCTAGGGAGTAGAATCTTACCTCTAGGATGAAGACCTAGTGAATTTTCCAGTGAATTCTTCAACTTGGAGCAAGAGTTAATGATCAATAAGCTTTGGAACTTTTCCACTCACTCTATGGTAATCCCTCTCTCTAGAAATATCATATTTTTACTTCAAAAGTGGCTCTTTGCCTCAATATATCAAAATAGGGTCGGGTCAAAAATTAGAAAAAATGAAGCCCCCATGCAGTTCTGCGGTCGCATATATGCTTCTGCGGTCCGCGAAATGGACCGCATAGTGGCCTGCATTTATAGCTACCTATTTGGACTTGAGAGAGCTAAAATGGGCATAATCACTCTTTAACCGAGAGGTATTGAGTGAGTACTTGAGCATTGAGAGTCATAATAATCCCGATCTACCAAGCACCCATAAATTTACTTTACCCATTAGGTTTACACCTAGGTCAAGGTTACAACCCTAGGCTTTTCTTTATTTGACAAAAACTTCAAAAACATTTCAATTATTACCTGTTTGCTAGCTTAGTAAACAATCCTAGTAGTTTAATTAACAAAAATCGTTGCACACTTTGTTTGGAAGTTCAATTTAGTTATTTCGAGTTGCTCTCTTAAGTATTTACCTTAATACCTAATCTAAACTCCTTGTGGATTCGATCTCGACTCGTGTTAGGTTTTATTATTGTAACGATCGTTTCATATTCCTTTAGTTGAGGTGTGAATTGGACGTGATCAACTTTTGGCACCGTTGCAAGGGGATTTTACGGTGTTAGATATATACTTGAGTTTTTTTCTTGATTATCTTTTTTTACTTTCATGATTCTAACTTGTTGAAGTGATTTTAGGTTTCAAACAGCGAACAACGAACTTGGAAACATGCCAATGGGGTGAGGTGGATGGAAAAGAGCAACAACTTGATGAAATGCCATAAGTTCCACAACAAAACCGCCGAGGCCGTGGGCAACAATACAATGTGCCTCCACCTCTACTATCGCCACAACCACAAGCGGTGCAACACCAGATTTTGCCCAATGAAGGGTTTGTTAGTGTCATAGTCCCCCCTCACATTAGGGCGGGCAACTTTCAAATTACCAATATAATGCTCACTTTGCTCGACCAATGAGGTTATTTCATCGGGGTGCCAAGTCAAAATGCTTACAAGCATTTGAAATGTCAAATGTCTCAGAAGATGCATTACGGTTAAGGCTTTTTCCCTTCTCACCAAAGGTTAAGGCCTTGGATTGGTTGGAACGCTTGCCTAATCATTCTATTCATACATGGGATGAATTGGCCGCAAAGTTTATTATAAAGTTTTTCTCTCCCGGGCATATGACAACTCTACGGGATGAAATAATGGCTTTCAAACAAGAGTCCACTGAACATTTGCATGAAATTTGGGAGCGGTATCGGACTATGGTGAAGGAGCACCCGAACAATGATATGATCGACAACATGATCCAACAAACTTTCTACTGTGGTATTAATACCGTGAATCAATGTGTGGTCAATCAATTGGCAGGAAGCATATTCATAACAACACCTTATGCAGAGGCATGTGAGATTCTTGATGAGATGGCGGAAAATTCTTCGACTTGGCAATCTCGACCCAATGTTCCCCAAGGTGATACCAACATGATTCACCTTCATAAAGAATTGCAAGACCATGGCCAAGCTATTGCCGAATTGACCACAATCATGACTCAACTCGCTAAGGCTAACTTCATCAAACTCAAACTCTTAAGCAAGTTCATGCTACAGAGGGTTAAGTGTTTTTTCCAGTAAGAAGCGAAATAAAGGTCCCCAATTTCAACCTCGGGTAGAGACTCATGCACAACATGATGGAGGTTATGATCAAGATAACTCTTATCAAGATCAAGAAGAAGAGGTACAATTTTTTAACAACTACCAAGGGCAACAGAGCAATTTTCAAGGCTCCAATCAAAATTAATGGCATTCTCAAAATAATCAAGGCAATTGGGGTTTTAATAATCAAGGAAATTGGCATAAAAACAACAACAACAACAACAACAACCACCAAGGGAATTGGGGAGGTAACAACCAAGGAAATTGGGGAAACAATAATGATCATGCAAATCGGAGTTTGGGGTTTCAGAGACCCCCAATGTACCAACGATCAAGCAACCCACCTCCCTATCCTTCCCACAGTTCAAGTTCTTCAAGCAATGAAATGGGTCGTACTGAGAATATGTTCAAGCAAATGATAGAAAAGAATGCAATTTCGGATGCCCAACTTGCCTCACATACGAAATCAATCTGGAATCTTGAAGTTAAAATGGGGCGAATTTCTCAAGCTCTGAATACTCGTCCTAAGGGTGCATTACCAAGTGATACGATAGTGAACCCAAAGGGTGGTAAGAATATGGGGCATGGCATGAAGGTAATCACAAGAAGTGGAAGAGGGGGGAATGCACTCACCTCCAATGAAAAGAAACTTTTAGATGATGACCAAATGTTCCAAGGGGAGGAAGTCCCACAAAATGACATTCGAGTACATGACGACGTTCGAATTGATATTGATGATATTATGGAAGAGACCCGAGAGCAGATGAACTCATCTAGGGAACACATCATTGACATGCCGGTTCCAGTGGTGCAAAAGGCTAAAGCACCATTGTCAAGACTCCACCTCCTTACCCCATAAAGGCTCACTAAGCAAAATGGTGAGAATTCAAGAAGTTTATTCAAATGATGAAAGGTCTCTCTATTTATGTTCCATTGGTGGAAGCTTTGGAACAAATGCCCAGTTATGCCTAGTTTATGAAAAATCTTGTGACCAAGAAGAGGTCGATGAACTTTGAAGCGATCAAGGTAACTCTTCAAGTGAGTGCAATTGTTCATTCCATGGTTCCTAAGTTGGAGTGAAGCCATTTACGCCCCACCTTCAGTATGATTTCTTGGTCCTTGTTCTAGTTTACCAGTTATTCTTTTCTCTTGTTCGTGCAGGTAGATTCCACATTGGCGGTCTTAGAACAGAGGAAGAAGGCCATTGGATGGACTTTGGTAGACATTCGGGGTATAAGTACCGCATTTTGCATGCATAAGATCAATTTGGAGGATGGTGTTAAACTGTTTATTAAAGATTAAAGAAGAATCAATGAAACTATGCAAGAGGTGGTCAAAAAGAAGATTATCAAATGGTTAGATGTCGGGATTGTCTACCCTATATAGTTCATGAACTTCTGCAATTCAATGTGTTCCGAAGAAGGGGGCATGAGGGTTATTACAAATGATAAGAATGAGTTGATACCTACAAGAACGGTCATCGATTGGAGAGTTTCTATGGATTATCATAAGCTCAACAAAGTCACAAGGAAGGAACACTTTCCTCTCCCTTTCATGGATCAAATGCTTGATAGGTTGGCCGTCCGTGCTTTCTATTACTTTCTTGATGGTTACTCGAGGTACAACCAAATTCTTATTCCACCGAAAGACCAAAAGAAACCACCTTTAGGTGTCCATATGGTATTTTTTCTTTTAAACGGATGCCTTTTGGATTGTGCAATACACCGACTACTTTCAATGGTGTATGATGGCTATCTTCACGGACATGGTGGAAGACTACCTTGAGGTCTACATGGATGACTTTTCGGTAGTTGGGGATTCATTTTATGACTGTCTTGCTAATTTGGACAAAGTGTTGGCTAGATGTGAGGAAACAAATTTTGGTACTCAATTGGGAGAAATATCGTTTCATGATTGAGCAAGGCATTGTCCTTGGCCATAAGATTTCGAAGAATGGTATTGAAGTGGATAAGGTGAATGTTGAAGTTATTTCTAAGCTTACACTCCTACCTTGGTTAAGGGTGTGAGGAGTTTCTTGGGCCATGCAAGGTTCTACTAGAGATTTATCAAAGACTTTCCTAAAGTGGTGAACTCTTTGTGCAAACTCCTTGAGAAGGATGCAAAATTCCATTTCAATGATGATTGTATGAGAGCTTTTGAAGAATTGATACTCAAGTTGACAACTACTCCTATCATTACATCTCAAAATTGGAGTTTGTCGTTTGAGCTCATATGTGATGCAAGTGATGTAGCGGATGGGATTATTTGGGGCAACGTATCAACAAAGTTTTCCACCCAGACTACTATGCTAGTAAGACTATGAATAGTGCCCAAGTCAACTATACTATTACGGAAAAGGAGCTCCTTGCCATTGTGTTTGCTATTGAGAAGTTACGTCCATACTTGATGGGTGCCAAAGTTATTGTGCACACGAATCATGCGGCACTTTGCTATCTTATGAGAAAAAAGGAAGCTAAAGCTCATTTTATTAAATGGGTGTTTTTGTTGCAAGATTTTGATATTGACATCCAAGACAAGAAGGAAAGTGAAAATCAAGTGGCAAACCACTTGTCTCGTTTGGAGGAGGAGGGGGGGCCACATGATAGTTTTGGGATCAATAACTCTTTTCCCAATGAGCAACTCTTGGCACTTTCTATGAAAGAGGTACCATGGTTCGCGAATTAGGCAAATTTCCTTATGAGTGGTATCATTCCATAAGAGTTCACTTCAAACGAAAGGAAGAAGATCAAGAGGGATTGTAAAGACTACTACCGGAATCAACCATACCTTTTTTGGATTTGCACGGATAGGATGATTAGAAATTGTGTGACGGACGAGGAACAAAGTGATATTATTAGGGCATGTCATTATTCAACTTATGGTGGTTATCATGGTGGATCAAGAATGGCGGCTGAAGTCCTAAGTTGTAGTTTCTATTGGCTTACTCTCTACAAAGATGCAAAATGATTTGGTAAGAAGATGTGATGAATGTCAATGGGCTGGTGGAATTTCAAAGAAACATAAGATGCCCCTTACAACCATCTTGGAGATTTGATATTTGGGGCATTCACTTCATGAGCCCTTTTGTGAGTTCTTGTGGTAACACTAACAATTTGGTCGCGGTGGATTATGTGTCTAAATGGGTTAAAGTCGTTGCTTTACCCAATAATGAGGCTAGAAGTGTGGTGGCTTTCTTTAAGAGGAACATTTTCACAAGGTTTTGGGACTCCCTGAGCAATCATAAGTGATGGAGGGTCGCATTTTTGCAACAATGCTTTTGACACTTTGCTCGGCAAGTATGGTGTCACTCACAAAGTGACCACTCCCTGTCATCCACAAGCAATTGGCCAAGTGGAAGTGTCTAATCGAGAGATAAAGAGTATTTTTTCCAAATCGGTTATATTGATCTAAGAAGCTTGATGATGCTCTATGGGCATTACAGAATGGCTTATAAAACACCTATAGGAATCCATATCGGTTGGTGTTTGGAAAAGCTTGTAATATTTCGGTGGAATTAGAGCACAAGGCAATGTGGGCCTTAAAGAAATTAAATCTTGATTGGGATGTAGCCTCTAACTTGCGGTTTGCACATTTAAATGAGGGGATGAATTCCAGTATCATGCTTATGGGAGTTCGTGTAACGACCCGAATGATCGTTTTGAGCTTTTGCACTTTGCTTGGTAATTTGAGGGCATGAGTAGCTATGTATGATGTATTATACTTGTGTGAATCATCAGTTTTGATTTTCAGGTTATTCGGAATCGATTTGGAAGAATTAATTTCATCACTGAAGCTTTAAGTTGGAAGAGTTGACCAAGTTTGACTTTCGTGAATTTGACCCCAGAACGGAGTTTTGATAATTCCTTTAGGTCCGAATGGTGATTTTGGACTCGGGCGTATGCCCGAATTGGCATTTGGATGTTCCTAGAAGGATTCGGTACTAATTGGCAAAAGTTGGAAATTTGAAAGTTCGAAAAGTTCATAAGTTTGACCAAAAGTTGACTTTGTGGATATCAAATTCAGATTGTGGTTCCGGGAATTGGAATAGCTTCGTTATTTCATTTGGGACTTGTGTGCAAAATTTGAGTTCATTCCGAGTTGATTTTTTATGTTTCGACGCAAGTTTTGAAAGTTGAAAGTTGAAAGTTCATTTAAGTTTGATTTGAGGTGCGATTCATCGTTTTGATATTGTCATGAGTGATTTGAGGCCTTGAGTAGGTCCGTATTATGTCATGGAACTTGTTGGTATATTCGGCCGGGGTCCCGAGGGGCTCAGGTGAGTTTCGGACGTGGTTCGGATCATTTTTCATCTTGTTGCATTGTTGAAGCTTTTCCTGATATTGGTGTGCCGCATCTGCAAATGTTCGCAAAAGCAGAGTCTTGCTACCGCAAGTGTGAGGGGTGCTAGGCCAAGCTACTCTCGCAAAAGCGAAGCATTTTACCTCAGAAGCGGGGGTCGTAGATGCGACAGTATGACCTCACATACGGTATTTCTGGGCAGAAGCTATAAAATCGAGGTTTTTGGTTCTTTTATCATATTTTGAGATTTGGGGCTCGAGGTGAAGCGATTTTGGAGGCAAATTTCATCACAAGAATTGGGATAAGTGTTTTATACTCGGTTTTGATTATATTTTGTGATTCTATCTTCATTTTTGGTAATTGGATAATGAATTTTAAAGAGAAATTGGGGGTTTTAGCCTAAAGTTTCATAGAGTGAGTTTTTGAGTTTTGAACACCAATTCGGAGTCAGATTTGGGTGAAAATAGTATGGTTGGACTCGTAATTGAATGGGTCGTCAGATTTTATAAGTTTCGTCGAGTTGCAAGGCGCGGTCCCGGGTTGGACTTTTGGGTTGATATTTGACTTTTGATTAAAGATTCGACCTTTATCAATTGCGTTTGTTTCCTTTGGTATTATTTGATGTATTTGAGTTGCTTTTGGCTAGTTTCGAGCCGTTCGGAGGTCGGTACGCGGGATGGAATTTTTGGAGCATCGCTTGGCCTGCTCGGTATTGGATTGGCTTGTTCGAGGTATGTAACACTAAACTTAGCACTGAAGGTATGAATCCATGAATATATGTGATATGTGTTTAGGATTTGAGGTGATGCACATGCTAGGTGACGGGCATGTGGGCGTGCACTGTGTGAATTATAACTCGGTTATTTCTGTGGTACTGTGTAGTTACCTAATCTTGTTTTATCCATGAGATTTATAGTTGTTAGAGTAATTGAGTTGTGATTCATGTTAGCAACCAGGTTTAGGCTATATGTTGATTCTGTTGGGAACCCACTGAGGTCATATCTACTGCGGAATTATTTGCTTAAATTATAGTTACATACTCAGTCATATTCATGCATTTGCATATCATTTATCAGTCTCTGTTGCTATTTATTGATACATCATATCATCATTTTTAGGCTGATTTTCATGACATTGTGAGCCCGAGAGACTGGAGAGATTGATGACTGAGTGAGGTCGAAGGCCTGTTTGTAAGTGATATTTATGGGAGCGGGCTGCACTCCACAGCATGTTATTATGATTTATGCCATGATTGACTTATTATAGCGTTTGGGATGAAGGAGCCCCTCTGGAGTCTGCGCACCCACAGTGAGCGCAGGTACCTATTGAGTTTGAGTGCGAGTGCGAGTGCCGAGCGCGAGTGCCAAGCGTGAGTGCCGAGCGATTGGGAGGATTGAGTGACTGTGAGGACCGAGTGTCTTTGAGGACTGAGTGACTAGGAGAAATGAGTGGATTGATACTTTGAGAGTATGCATATGGTTTTTCACTATGTTGTATCGCATTTGACATGTGCACTTGACATGCAGGCATAGAGATGCATTTTCCTCATGTTGTACGGTATCACGTTATTCATGCCTTCTCATACACATTGGCATGTAGGCATAGAGATGTACTTTCCTCACGCTATTTGATAATGAAAAATTTACATGTGGAAAAGTTTTGGAAAGAAAATCACGGTTTTACAAACTTACTCATATTTTGGTGCTTTTCGGTAAAAGATTTGGGTTTTCATTGTTATACTTGAAAAGCATGCCTATTTTTTGGAACTATGAATGAGCTGACATGGTATCTCTTAGTTAATTCCTGTACCACTTTTATTATATTGTTATTAGGTGTTGTTGGCTATTGGAGTTTTGAACTTTGTTCTAGCTCGTCACTACATTCAACCTAAGGTTATATTTGTTACTTATTGAGTACATGGGGTCGGTTGTACTCATACTACACTTCTGCACCTTGCGTGTAGATGTTGGATGCTGATGTTGATGCGTACTGCAGGAGCTACCCGCGTTCCAGTTGTGGCTATCATTTGTCCTTGGTAGCATTAGATTCGAATCTTGTTTATTACATTTCAAATAAACGTTGTAATTATCTCATCTCAATTCAGTTTTGTAAAAATTTAAATCTTAGAAGCTCATGATTTGTACTACTAGTCCTTGGGAATTCTTTGTATAATAGTTCGGTTGTATTATCATTCATTCTCTTAATAAATATCATTTGAACTAGTTTATTGTTAACTGACTTACCTAGCGGGTTGGGTTAGGTTCCATCACGGCTAGTTGGATTTCGGGCCGTGACAGTTTGCCATGTACAAAAAAGATGAAGTACCTTCATGAAAAATATATTTAGAACTAGGAGTTCAAGGCCGGTGATCTAGTGTTGTTGTTCAACTCAAGGTTGAGAATGTCTCCGGGGAAAGTTAAATAAAAGTTGGTGCTTTGGACTTAAAGAACAATAATAATAAAATATTTCGAGTCAATGGTCACCGAGTAAAGCATTACTTGGGAAAATTGGTGAAAGCCACATGGCGGCAGTTCTTTAATTCAATTGAGGATGCTATGATATTGCGTCGTGTCACAACGTTAAATAATGCGCTTTTTGTGAGGCAACCCAAGTTCTTTTCCTTTTTCTCTTTTAGTTTAGATATTATTTATTAATTTTAATGAGATTTGAAATGTGTTTCAGTAATCAGTGTTAGGTATTAAGAGATGGCTGAAGAAGTGCCTTGCATGGGACTTGAGAGGTCACTCAAAATAGGTTGACAAAAGTGCGGCCACACTTGAAAAAGTGCACACCGCACAACTACAAGCTCTCCACTGCCCAGGTAATAGAGTGCGGATCGCATTTGATATTTTGCGGCCACACTCACCCTCTCTTTGACCCAACCCAAGCACAAGTATAAATAGAACAATAGGTCTTCATTTTACACTTTTCGCCATTTTCACCCTCTGACAGAGAATCTACTAAAGAACAATTTTCTTGCACATTTGAACACACACATCCACCCACACTCCAATCGTTTTAATCACACTAGCATAATCTGGTATGCATCATTTCAATCTTGTTATTTTTCTTTTGAATCTATTTTTTCTTTTTAACTTCTTTTTAGGTCATCTATGATACATCCCTTATATGTGTCCATGTGGGATATTTTAAGAATAGGTAGTTGTGAAATCATGCTTAGATTGGGTTGAGTCTGATGCTATCATACCTTTACCATGTTACCTAGTTCGATTAAACACACAATTATATTACCTAGGTAGAAACTGAACTTTGTCCTTCACTTTTCTTAATTGTGCAAACCGCATTTCAAATTTTCGGTCCACAATTGCTAGTATGGTAAGCCACGTTGCTCAACAAAGTTTTTCAGCCACAACTTAATTGTGCGACTCCCTAAGCATCCTCACTCAACATGGTATCCCAAGGAGGGTCAGTCCGAGCTGGCTCAGCTAGCTGGATGGTATCATCATCATCCATGAGAGCTGCCTAAGATGTGAACATGTCATGCACAGCAGCAGCAGTGCTGGATGCAACGCAAGGCTTCTCAGCTTGAGCGGTAGGGGAATCCTAAGAAGACTGAGTTGGGTGAGGCTGGGCGGGATCAATCAACATGTCAAATGGCAACTTGCTTGCCTTAGCTATCCTAGTCACTTCAGCCGACAACGATTCAACTGACTTCTAGCTGGCATGAGTCTTCCTCATCTTCTTCACCTGCTTGATCAACCTCTCAATCACTGCACCATGCTGAAAAAGTGTGTCCATAATCACCTTTTGGTTGTCGAAGACCTTTTTGAGCTTCCCCATCAATGTTAGAAGAGTCTGGTTGTGTAGAAGACTGCCTCGCAACTGCACTAGATAAATTGGACAAATTTGAAGTAGCTGTCTGCATCCAGTTATTGAGACTCACCGATTCTGAGAAACCCGCAAGGCAGATATAGGCCCAGTAGGCATAGGCACCGGCCTCAAAGCTGGTGTAGGCAATAGAGAGGAGCTGATGGTGGCTTAGGAGCAGTGTCTCTAGTGATGGTAGAAGGCTCAGTTGAAGGGCAAGGGATATCAGAGGGACTTGGAGCTACAACTACAGGCTTATCAGACTGGCTAGTAGTAGTGGAAGGCTGGCTACTCTTCTTTGGGTTCCTTGGATCTTGTAGCTTGTACAGATCAAAGGGGCCAATTGGCTTATCTTTTGTATCAAATGGTTTGGAATCCACTTTGGCATTCTATCAAGTACTAAGTGTTACCCTGATGCTACCAGAGCGATATTGGCCCAGGGCACCCACATTGATTGGGTACCCCGGCCATAATAGAAGCCACAAGCACTTATCTCTCCAAACGTAGGTTGTTCCCGTTCAGGCTTGGGTCAAGTCTCGTACAAACAAAATTCGACCAACCTTTCGCCTCGAAGCTCAATGTCTTGCAGAAAATTGGCACTCCAACACCTATCCAAAGAGGAGTTGGCCTAGGTGCAAGAATCTCCGCAAGCCACGGTCGTGCCTCCTCTTTCTCAGCTAATTTGTCTAGGTACTCCTTCGGCTCCACATCCTTAACTCCCAGTATGCATTCAAAGTATTTTGATCAAATTTCACCTTGAGGTTGCACACTTTGGTAACCTTGGTACCTTTCACAACATGCATAGTGTTGGCGTAGAACTCGCGGACAAAGTGTTCCTCGACAATAACTAGCTCTTCAGTGAAGTGCATCCGGCCTTTTCTCTTTATAAAATATTCAAGGACTACTAGATTGTACTTGTTTAGGTACTTGGTGAGGAATTGCCTCTCATGAGTGAGGGAACTTTCTTTCCACCACTTTCTAAAGTCCATATAAGCATTGAAGCTCAAGAACCAGTCTTCCCAGACCACCTTCTTCTTTGTCCTTACTGTGCCATCCTTTGCAACCTTTCCCCCTTTTTCGTCATAGGAGAATCATCAGAATCAGAGTTTGGTGCAGCTGCATCTGACTCATGGCTAGTGCTAGTTGGGCCTTGGGAGGTGCCCTGAGATGTGGAAGGCTCAACTAGGGGCTCAGACTGCCCCTGTGGCTAGTATTTCTCCTCATTGCGCTCTTCAAACTGAGATAATGAGTTGCCTTCGGAGGCTTCCTTAGATGGGACATAAGAATCAGAATATGAGAGGCTTCTACCTCTCCCCCGGCCATCAGCTTTCTTCTTGGAAATAGCTTTCTTTACACTAAGGTGCATGGCACCACTTCCTCTACTTGTTCCTTGGTCACCCCTACCTTTGGATGTCTCCGCATTTCCTCTTGATCATATCATTATCTAAATATGCTCAAACAGAGTTGTCAATTAGTATACAAGTCATTGACATGAGGTACAAAGTAGTTTGGAGTCACAATAGCAGTAGAAGAAAGCATAAGAGGAGCGGGGTGTTCATTGGTAAACATGAAAAAGATTGAGTGGAAGCGTGGTCCGCACAATTCCAAGTGCAGTCCGCAAAGAGAAAGTGCGGTCAGCACAAATCCAAGTGCGGCCGCACTCTTGCGCTGATGCCTCAGATCTCGGAGATAAGTCACTAAAGGACAGCGAATATGCTTCTGCCACTGCAAAAATCTAACTGCGGTCCACACAATTATAAATGCGGTCCACACTTGAGTAAAAGTACTCGGAACCCAGAGAAGAAGTTCTCTAAATGACAGTGTGGACCTCTCTTTGTGCTACAAAATTTCAAGTGCGGTTCGCACAATTAAGTTGTGGCTGAAAAACTTTGTTTAACAACATGGCTTACCATACTAGCAATTGTGGACCGAAAATTTGTAATGTGGTTTGCACAACTAAGAAAAGTGAAGGACAAAGTTCAGTTTCTACCTAGGTAATGTAATTGTGTGTTTAATCGAACTAGGTAACATGGTAAAGGTATGATAGCATCAGACTCAACCCAATCTAAGCATGATTTCACAACTACCTATTCTTAAGCTATCCCACATGGACACATATAAGGGATGTATCATAGATGGCCTAAAAGGAAGTTAAAAAGAAAAAATAGATTCAAAAGAAAAATAACAAGATTGAAATGATGCATACCAGATTATGCTAGTGTGATTAAAATGATTGGAGTGTGGGTGGATGTGTGTGTTCAAATGTGCAAGAAAATTGTTCTTTAGTAGATTGTCTGTCAGAGGGTGAAAATGGTGAAAAGTGTAAAATGAAGACCTATTGTTCTATTTCTACTTGTGCATGGGTCGGGTCAAAGAGAGGGTGAGTGCGGCCGCAAAATATCAAATGCGATCCGCACTCTGTTACCTGGGCAGTGGAGAGCTTGTAGTTGTGCGGTGTGCACTTTTTCAAGTGTGGCCGCACTTTTCTCAACCTATTTTCAGTGACCTTTCTTATTTCCCATCTAAGGAAGCCTCCGAAGGCAACTCATTATCTCAGTTTGAAGAGCGCAATAAGGAGAAATACTAGCCACAGGGGCAGTCTGAGCCCCTAGTTGAGCCTTCCACATCTCAGGGCACCTCCCAAGTCCCAACTAGCACTAGCCATGAGTTAGATGCAGCTGCACCAAACTCTGATTCTGATGATTCTCCTAATGACGAAAAAGGGGGAAAGGTTGCAAAGGATGGCACAGTAAGGACAAAGAAGAAGGTGGTCTGGGAAGACTGGTTCTTGAGCTTCAATGCTTATATGGACTTTAGAAAGTGGTGGAAAGAAAGTTCCCTCACTCATGAGAGGCAATTCCTGTCCAAGTACCTAAACAAGTACAATCTAGCAGTCCTTGAACATTTTATAAAGAGAAAAGGCCGGATGCACTTCACTGAAGAGCTAGTTATTGTCGAGGAACACTTTGTCCGCGAGTTCTACGCCAACACTATGCATGTTGTGAAAGGTACCAAGGTTACCAAAGTGTGCAACCTCAAGGTGAAATTTGATCAAAATACTTTGAATGCATACTGGGAGTTAAGGATGTGGAGCCGAAGGAGTACCTAGACAAATTAGCTGAGAAAGAGGAGGCACGACCGTGGCTTGCGGAGATTCTTGCACCTGGGCCAACTCCTCTTTGGATAGGTGTTGGAGTGCCAATTTTCCGCAAGACATTGAGCTTCGAGGCGAAAGGTTGGTCGAATTTTGTTTGTACGAGACTTGCCCCAAGCCTGAACGGGAGCAACCTACGTTTGGAGAGATAAGTGCTTGTGGCTTCTATTATGGCCGGGGTACCCAATCAATGTGGGTGCCCTGGGCCAATATTGCTCTGGTAGCATCAGAGTAACACTTAGTACTTGGTAGATGCCAAAGTGGAGTCCAAACCATTTGATACAAGAGATAAGCCAATTGGCCCCTTTGATCTGTACAAGCTGCAAGATCCCAGGAACCCAAAGAAGAGCAGCCAGCCTTCTACTACTACTAGCCAGTCTGATAAGCCTGTAGTTGTAGCTCCAGGTCCCTCTGATATCCCTTGCCCTTCAACTGAGCCTTCTACCATCACTAGAGACACTGCTCCTAAGCCACCATCAGCCCCTGCTCCATTGCCTACACCAGCTCTGAGGCCGGTGCCTATGCCTACTGGGCTAACATCTGCCTTGCGGGTTTCTCAGAATCGGTGAGTCTCAATAACTGGATGCAGACAGCTACTTCAAAGTTGTCCAAGTTATCTAGTGCAGTTGCAGGGCAGTCTTCTACGCAACCAGACTCTTCTAACATTGATGGGGAAGCTCAAAAAGGTCTTCGACAACCAAAAGGTGATTATGGACACACTTTTTCAGCATGGTGCAGTGATTGAGAGGTTGATCAAGCAGGTGAAGAAGGTGAGGAAGACTCATGCCAGCTAGAAGTCAGTTGAGTCGTTGTCGGCTGAAGTGACTAGGATAGCTGAGGCAAGCAAGTTGCCATTTGACATGCTGATTGATCCCGCCCAGCCTCACCCAACTCAGTCTTCTTAGGATTCCCCTACCGCTCAGGCTGATAAGCCTTGCGTTGCATCCAGCACTGTTGCTGCTGTGCATGACATGTTCACATCTCAGGTAGCTCTCATGGATGATGATGATACCATCCAACTAGCTGAGCCAGCTCGGACTGACCCTCCTTGGGATACCATGTTGAGTGAGGATGCTTAGGGAGTCTCTTCGCCCCCCTCTGCTCTTTGATTTTGTTTATTAAGCATTAGGGACAATGCTCACTTTTATTTGGGAGGGGGTGGAGAATTTGATTGATTGATACAATTGATGACACTTGGCTATAATAATTGGATGACTTATTTTGTTTATTTTTAGTAGTTTGATACATTCAGTAGTAATCCATAGTTTTGTTTATTTTTGTAGTGTAAATATTATGCTTTTCTTTCTTGTTGTTGATAATAAACCTTTGGTTTTCTTAATGTCGCGGTTCTTTCTAAAGGTGGTTTTTTGTGTGAACCGGGTGATTTTTCTCGAGGATGGATAGTGTGATAACTTTCTTAAGGGAATTCGTTTGTTACATGTTTAGGTAATAGTAGTCGTAAGTAGTAATGAATAAAAGCACTAATCAAGTTCTTCTATGAAAACGGGCTATTTATGCTTCATGAGGTGCCAACAAATTTAACTGCGTGCTTATGGTTTGAGATAAGGTTGTTGTGAATAATTTTCTTAGAGAAGTAACTCTAGTAAAGTGACTTTGAGGCTCTTGAGTTGTCTTTTGATAATCATTAGGTGGTTGTGTAGACCATAGAGATCTTATACTCATTTGTGGTTATTATGGGATTTAGACTCTATCTTCTTTTATAGTCTATTTGCATGAGAAGTGAGGTGATATTTGTTGCTAGTCCAGGTGCTTGAGTGAATAGTCTAGAACTTGCCTCGAATTTGCTTCAAATCAAAATTTTGAGTTTGCTTGGTTTGAAAAATGATTGTAGGCTTTCCTTGGACCGTTTGAGCTTTCAGTTGCCACCCTATGATCATTATCCCTAATCAACCCCCTTTAAGCCTTTAACCTTTCTCTTTTGGTAACATTACTACGAGCCTTTCACCTTTTGAACATGATTTCCTCTTGGCACCCGAACCTTCCTAAGCACTCACATGTAGAATGTGGCTTGAAGCCTAAGTTTTGGGGGAAGTTGAATAATCTAAAAGGGGTATCAAGGAATTGAAAAGAGAGAAAAAAAATGATCTCCATGGAAGAGAAAGTAAGAAAAGAAAGTAATGTGAACAAAAAGAAGCTCAAAAAAGGACAAAAAAGGAGATTGATGAAATTGAATGAACCAAGTACCTCTAGTAACAAAATCAAGGGAGAAAAAGAATGAAATTGTAAACAAAGAGTGATGGCAAGTCTTTATAGCTTCCAAGAAGAAGGAATATTTCCAAGGGTTTGACAAATGAGATCCAAGAAATAAAAAGTGAAATGCTTAAGGGTATAACCACTTGTCTCCCATATAGTATCCTAACCCGGACCAAAATCCTTCATTACAATCCGAAAAAAAGTCCTATTTGATTTCGAATCGAGTATGCTTATTTGTAAAGATTTACATGAGGGACAAGCCTATGATACTTGAAGCTTAACTTATGACATTCCTTTGTGAGAGAAGAGTGAAACCTTTGTCGCATTAAAAAATTGAGTGTTGAAATTTGAAGTGAGCAATGCAAATGAAAGTTAGAAGAGGAAGAGTTTGGAGTCAACCATGATCTACATGAAAGAACAAAAATCATTGATGAATGAATTCAACTCTTGAGGCTCAAATGTCACACTACAATTACATGAGATGAGCAATTTGCACCTTTTTGAAAATTTTGACACCTTGTTTAGAATTCATGAGTATTGTGGGTAATAGTATGTCCCAAATGAGTATAAATGACTTGGGGGTGACTCCTTGAAATGATCATACAATGTGAGAAGGAGGAGGCTAGCTTGAGGACAAGCAAAGACTTAAGTTTGGGGGAATTGATAAGTGTATTTTTAACCACTTATTAGTACCTTCTTGCTATAGCTTTTAGTCCGAAAGTAATTATTTTTGTCTCCGAATCTAATGGAAATGTGAACTGCAGGTGTGCTGGAGAATATAAGATAAATGAAGAAAAATGACTCAAAAAGGAGATGTTCTAGCCAAGTTCAGCAAAGAGCAGAAATGCTAAGAAAAGTACGGTCCGCTGAATTTCATCTACAGTCACAAATACATATGCAGTCCGCAGAAGATGAAATGCGTCCCTAGAAGAAAAACTGAAGCTTCAGGGATTTTTGGTAGAAGTACAGTACGCAGACTAAAATTTGCAGTCGCTCTTGGTTCGAAAAATAGGTTCGCACTGCCAAGCTTGAAAGATCAGAGAATGTGCAATCGAACAAGTCAGAAGCCTCCTCAAATGCGCCCCGTAGAAATAAAAGTGCGGCCGCAAAAGTAGACGTGCGACCGCAGAACTCCTCTTACTAAAAGCATAACATTGTCAACCCAACTAAAGTGCGAATCGCAAAAGCTGAAGTGCGGTCGCAGAACCCTCCGAAGAGCATTGTTGTTAGAGCTTTCGGGAGCTCTATAAATAGGACTTTATGACTTTTAGGACATCTTTTCATTGAAGCACCTGATAGTTCAGTATTTTTAGCTATTTGGGGAAAGTTTAAGCTATAATTGGAGAGAATCATCTACCTTCCATTTTATTTTAGTTTTATGTCTTTAATTTCTTCTTATTTTCATCTTTCTTTGTCCATTAATAGCTAGATTTTTATCTAGGGTTGCATCACAACCCTAGTGTGTAAAACTTATGGATATTTAATATTATGTTTGCTATTGATTGTGTTAGTGTTATTAGCCTTGTTTATGCTTTAAAGTTAGAATTGATGATTGCAAACATTGATTCATGCCTATTTGATTTCGTTCTCACTTGAGAAAGAGGAATTTAGTTTATGGAAACATGGCTAACAAGAAATTGAATTAGTTGAATTATTGATTATTTTAATTAAGGGATTTGAACTAGAGATAGGGATAATCTAACTTGGACTCATTTTTAATTGCATTTATAGCTACCTATTTGGACTTGAGAGAGCTAAATTAGGCATAATCATTATTTAACCGAGAGGTAATGAGTGAGTACTTAAGTATTAAGATTCATAAAAATCCCGATCTACCAAGCACGTATAAATTTACTTTACCTACTAGGTTTACACCTAGGTCAAGGTTATAACCCAGGGCTTTTTCTCTATTTGATAAAAACTTCAAAAATATTTCAATCATTACTTGTTTCCTACCTTAGTCAAAAATCCTAGTAGTTTAATTAGCAAAAATTGATACACACTTTGTTCGGAAGTCCAATTTAGTTATTTCGAGTTGCTCTCTTAAGTATTTACCTTAACACCCAATCTAAACTCCTTGTGGATGCGATCCCGACTCGGATTTGGTTTTATTATTGTAACGATCGTCTCATATTCCTTTAATTGGGGTGCGAATTGGACGTTATCTGTAATCATAACAAAAATTAAACTCCTATTCTTTTCACACGAAAACAACCAACATGCAATCTTATTTTAAACCGCATAGCAATACTCATCGTGCGAATATCATATCAACCGCATAAAAATACCTATCATGCCAAACATTTCCCTAAGGCCCCGATCATCATCTCTTATTACGAATAAAGAAGCTCAAGTAGCATGACAATAACAAGTGTAGATGGATGTTCATGATACTACAGTCAAATTAAGTATGTAAACAATCTAAAAAATAACACATTAATCTTTTTTAGATGCCATAAATTCTAACATGATTTCTAACATAGATAATTAAACTTGTCAGTCATAGAATTAAGTTAAGCATAAGTCAAGGGATCACAAAGTTCAACAAGGCATAAAGAAGCATATAATTTTCCCTTCCGAGCATAGAAATCCTGGCACATGCATATACGCTCGTCCCCTCATATATGTATTAACCTCGCATGTAGAAAATAATATCATTTAGTAGAAAAAATTCCCTCAACAAAACTAGACAAGACATTTACCTCATTCTGGAATAATTTCCACAATTCAATATCGTACTCTTTAAAACGATCAAAACCTAGTCAAATATCATCTAAGAAAGTCAAACAATGCTAAAGAAAATATCCCGAATCAATAAAAGCTCAATCTTACGCAAAATTCCAAAAGTCAACAAAAAGTTAACTCGGGCCCACGTGGTCGATCCAAAATTAGGAACAAATCTCAATTACCCATTCATCCCTGAGCCCGGATATGTGATTTGTTTCGAAATTTGATCTCAATTTGATGTCTAAATCTCAATTTTACAAATTTTTAATTCTACCAAAGCCCCCTAATTTCTACCTTGAAATTCATAGATTTGATGATGAAATTCTTGAAAAAAAAATTGAAACTGATTGAAAACAAGTTGAAGTTACTAACCAATGAATTTGGGAAGAAATTGTTCTTCAAAGTTTGCCTCTATAGAGTCTAGGGTTAAAAAATGGTATAAAATGAGTTAAATCGCCCAAATTCCAACATTTTACCCAGCTGCATATGTAGCAATTGCGAACTCTTGTTCGAACTGCAATGTTCACAAATGTGAACCACTGATCGCAAATGATATCAGTGTCTCAGCTCCACAGTTATCGCAAATGCGACATCATGATCACAATTGCGAAGTCAGGGTCTCCGCAAATGCGGAAGAAACATCGCAATTATGAAGAAGCGGTCCCCCCAGGCCGCAAATGCGACAACATAATCGCAAATGCGAAGCTCCCTCATATCGCAAATGCGAAGCTCCCCCATATCGCAAATGCGAGTCCCATATCACAAATGCAATCTTGATATCGTAAATGCAAGGATCACATTTGCGAACATGTCTTCGCAAAAGTGAGACCTACAGGTTCAATATACCAGATTTTTCCTCAAAAGTTCAAAAATATTCGTAACACATCCGAAACTTACTCGAGCCCCTCGGGCTCCAATCTGAACATTCACACAAGTGTAGTAGTAGCATACAAACTTACTCACAAGTTCAAATCATCAGAATAATCAAGAATCAATCATTAAAACTCAAGATTTTCATGTTTAAAACTCATTTTTTTAACTTTTCACATAATGCGCCGAAATGGCATCGAGTCACCTAGAACCTCATCCAAACATACGTACAAGTCCAAACTCATCATACGAACCTACCGGAGTCGTCAAAACACCAATCCGAGGTCGTTTACCAAAAATATGGCCGTGATCAACTCTAGTCATTTTTAAAGTCAAAATCATATTTTAAAAAAGAATCACATTTAAATTTTTTGGAATTCAATGCGGACGCAAAGTCATAAATCATCAAATAAAGCTATGAAAAGCCTCGAAACAAAGAATGAAAAGCTAGTACTCAAAATGACCGATCACATCGTTACAATAATGATGAAGCTTTAAGAACCTACACATTTAAAATAACATTTTAAAAGAATTTCTTTTTTAAAACTCTACGTTTAGTCGAATAAGTCATAATTTACGTCAAAATAAAAGGAAGCAACCCAGGAAAATAAAATGAAAGAGGTGTTTTGGCCAAAAAAGGGACTAGAGAACCATTTGTTGCATTGTAAGGGAGGGAAACAAAAATACAAGAAAGTGAAAGGGTCAGTAGACACAAATAACTATCAAACCAAAAATTTGGAGTTTGGAGCACCACTGAAGATGTACTGAACAGACAAGGTCCATCTCTCCTCCAACTATTTTTAGCATCTGGGGATGGAGCTGGCTTGTTCATCTTGCTCTTCGCTTGGTTTTTCATCTGTTTTAACTCACCAAGATACTGCTGCTTCTCGCTACAGAACGTTTCCATCCAATTCACCTTCTTGTAAAGCTGCTAATTTTGTGCTCAAATCTTCCAAGAACTTGTCATCTTCAGCTGGATTGCACATTGGCTACACAGACTTTTCAAAGACTGTTTCATATAGAAAATACAGGCACATTTCCATCCGGGTATGTTTAATTTCACTATTTAATGATATAGAATTGAGATTATTTCAATAATGTGGTGTTTTTTTCGTATCTTTCATTAGTTGAAATATATATAGGGTGAAGTTCTTGCGTTAATTGTAGGTCACAAATGACTAAACAAGTGAAAATATTAATTAGCATTTTCTTGCAAACTTTTCTAGCTTAGTTTTGTATCGTTGAGGGAGGAGGACTCTTGTAAATTTTCTGCCGTAAATTGATTCTTTTTCGTTTAATATTTATGGTGTTAGTCAAATACAGTAGCAAACAGCTTGGAAGGATAACAATAAGAAGTCGATAACTCTTTGAAAGATTCCAACCTCCCAAGTAAAGAACTGATACAGATTATGATGAAACCAAATTTTGATACCTGAATACTCGGTTTGTTACCCTGCTGCTCTGCTGACAAAGTGAATGTAAAAAGAGTTGCAGTTACACCCTATATCCTCCTGAAGATGACAAGACAAGATTTACTAAGTGCAGCTTTTCAAAATTTTGACAGCTGTAGTATCTTGTGGAACAATGTCATCAGCTCAACTTTATATCGCTTGCTAAATATGTTGGATTAATTATCCATGTTATGAAACACTAGTTATTGATGGAAAAACATGTATATATGCATTAAATAATCAACATAGATAAAATATTCTGACAACGGGTAATGGGTATCACTAACTTGAAATATTTAATTAATAGCATTTTCATGAAAGGTAACATTTCCAGGCATGCTCTCAAGTTGGTACTGCTGGATCCGAACCAGTATTGGATAAGCTTTCACAATTTAAAGATGCCTTTTGGAGATTTCTGAGGCCCCACACGATACGTGGAACAACATTGGGATCCCTGTAAGTGTTTATTATGTGTGAGCACTTTGGTGAACTTGCAACAGGCACATCTAACTTGTGTTCGACTTGATTTCTTTGGCAGCTCATTGGTTACAAGAGCATTGATTGAGAATCCAAATCTAATCAGGTGGTCATTAGCATTGAAGGCTTTTTCTGGTCTTATTGCTCTAATATGTGGGAATGGTTATATTGTGGGCATCAATCAAATATATGACATTGGCATTGACAAGTAAGTGATTGTTGAGTGAAGATATTTGTTAGGTATTGATGGGTATAGTCTTTGTTTGTAACTTTAAGTTGCAGACTCCTCATGCATGATGGGCATAAATGAATCGCAAGCCGCCTGTTCCATTTTTCCTCAATAAGACAATGCAATTAATTTTTCACAATGCTTGCAGGGTAAACAAGCCATACTTACCCATAGCTGCGGGAGATCTTTCAGTTCAGTCTGCATGGTTCTTGGTGCTATTGTTCGCTGTGGCTGGGCTTCTTATTGTTGGGATTAATTTTGGCCCCTTCATTACTTCTCTTTACTGTCTTGGTCTCTTTCTAGGTACCATTTATTCAGTCCCCCCATTTCGCATGAAGAGATTTGCTGTCGTAGCGTTCTTAATAATTGCCACGGTATGCTTGTTAATCTATGTATTTGTTTGCTTCTTATTTCTTCTTCAACAGTTGTGCGTATAACTATCTAAAATAGTCACTTACATCCATACATCTTGCTTTGTTGATTTACTGAGAAGTTCTGCATGTGCTGAAGTACCTCCACAGAAGTAGCTTTATGCTTGAAATCTTGCTTGAGTAAACTATCTGGACCTTCCCTAGGACACTCTTTTCTTTTTTTGCATTTCGTTAGACTTCTTGAATTTATCTACTACTTGGACTTCGTGACTCAAGAAAAGCACTATGGCATCATGAGAAAAAGGGAGCATGATACAGTTTGTATTCACATGAAGCGTAGGAGGTGTAGGGCAGGTGGTGGTAGTGCGTTTAGTTCCCAATACATTGTTTCTCTTCTTTTTCCTTTTAAAAATAATTATTTGCCACTAGTTTTTGGAGAAGATAGCCAGTTAAACATGACTGTTAGCCAAGTGTTAGTTTGAACCTGGTGGTGCTACAGTCGGTATAGCTGTCTGCTTAAGTGCAATGGGGTTAGTGTACCATTTTGGTCGTGGAAATTTCTTCACCAGGAAGCCGATTGTAAGCATATCTTGTAGGATTTCTATGCTTGGTGATGGTGGTCTGAGGGGCATGACCACCTGTGTTACCCAAAGTTGTTTTTCTCCTTGTTGCCGTGTTTAATAGCTCTTGCTCTCTGTATCAATTTCAAACCCATAACTCAAAATAGGGGCATTTTCAGAAATTGACTCCAATCCAATGTACTGGTGCAGCCTAGTGAAGTGAGCTTTTTCTTTCTTGGTGTGCACAATCTTACCATCTTTGAATTAGGATTTCTAACAGCTTCTACCTGTGACTAGCAACAACAAAAACAAACCCACTAAGTTCACACAAGTGGGGTCTGGGGAGGATAATGTATACGGAGACCTTATCCCTACTCCAAGAGGATAGGGAGGCTGTTTCCGATAAACCCTCGGTTAGAGAGTAGATGGAAAGAAGCATTAGCCACAAGTAGTAACAACAACAACAAGAAGATATTAAGAAAACCAAAGCGAAGGATATCAATCAAATAGTAGGTAAAGATAGCAATCTACGAGTAAAAGAGATACCATCTAATACTAATGCTACAGGTATGAGAAAGAAAGAGTATCATGCTCGATTACCTACTAATCTTCTACCCTAATCCTGGATCTCTACACCCTCCTATCAAGGAAATGTCCTTGGTAAGCTCCAACTGCGACCATGTCCTGCCTAATCTCATCTCCCAATACTTTTTCGACCTACCTCTACCCCTTCTCATACCCATTGTAGTCAACCTCTCACGCCTCCTAACTAGGGCATCAATGCTTCTCCTCTTTACATGCCCGAACTATCTCAGTCTCGCCTCCCGCATCTTATCCTCCACGGAGGCCACTCCCACTTTTCTCGAATAACTTCATTCCTAACCTTGTCAAATCTGGTGGGCTCGCAAATCCATCTCAACATTCTCATTTCAGCTACTTTTATCTTCTGGACATGAGAGTTCTTGACTGGCCAACACTCTGCCCCTACAACATAATCGTTCTAACCACCACTTTATAGAACTTACTTTTAAGTTTTAGTGGCACATTCTTATCACACAAGACACCAGAAGCGAGCTTCTATTTCATCCACCCTGCTCCGATATGATGTGTGACATCCTCATCAATCTCTGCATTTCCTTGTATTACTGACCCAAGGTACCTGAAACTTCCTCTCTTGGGGATGACTTGTGTATCAAGCCTCACCTCCATGTCCGCTTCTTGGGTTATATTGCTGAACTTGCACTCCAAGTATTCTGTCTTGGTCCTGCTCAATTTGGAATCATTAGACTCTAGGGTCTACCTCCAAACCTCCAGTCTCTCGTTAACAGCACCGGCATCTCGTCGATCAGAACTATGTCATCAGCAAATAACATACACCATGGCACCTTCCCTTGAATGTGTCATGCCAATGCGTCCATCGACAAGGAAAATAAAAGCGAGCTAAGAGTTGATCCTTGGTACAACCCCATCATAATCGGGAAGTGTTCCTGGTCTCCTCTCGCTATCCTTACTCGAGTCTTAGCTCCATCATACATGTCCTTAGTCACCCTAACCAGGACCCCGTTAGCCTCCAAGCATCACCGTAGCACCTCTCTCTGGACTTTTTCCAAGCATCTCGTATACTTTCTCTAGGTCAATGAACACCATATGCAAGTCCTTCTTTATTTTCCTATACCACTCCACCAATCTACTCATAAGGTGAATGGCTTCCGTAGTCGAACGACCTGGCATGAAACCGAACTGATTCTCAGAAATAGACACACTTGTGCTCACCCTCACTTCAACCACCCTCTCCTAAACTTTCATCGTATGGCTTAGCAGCTTGATACCCCTACAATTATTGCAATTTTGGATATCACCCTTGTTCTTGTACAACGGAATCATTGTACTCCACCTCCATTCTTCAGGCATCTTCTTCGTCCTACAAAATGACGTTAAACTACCTAGTGAGCCACTCCAAAGCTGCCCTACCCTCATTCTTCCGAAATTCCACAGGGATTTCATCATGTGACTGCTAGAGGCATTTTGTAATAGCAACCACTATATTGTATCGTGGTCCACACTTACTTTCATTACTAAGTTATTCTTGCAGCTGTTCGTAATTGCATTTGAAGATGTCCTCATCATTAGTCGTAAGCAGTTTAAATTATGAAACACCCTAATCTTATAATGTTTCAAACCATATCCTTTTCTATGGCTTGATCTCCTTTCTATCAAGAATTATGTAGCTGAACCTTCCATTACCTTCAATAAGACTAAAGAAAGAAAGATGAACCTAGTCTCCGGAGTAGTGATCAACATCTGAAATATAGGATAAGAGCTATCTGGCAGATTCTAAGTTGGTAACTTTTGGGTAAGTTGGATGAGGAAGTCCTGATTAACAATTCATTTTATCTTTTTCAATCCAGGTATAATTGCTCTATCATCCATAACAAGTCTAACATCTTTCACAATTCTAAATGGTTGATGTAGTGCAGTTATTCATTGCATTTTAATGTTTGGTGGTGCCAAACAATTTTAGTGTTTGGTGGTGCACTGTATCTCTTTGCATGGGCCAATAAATATCACCTTCAATTAACAATATAATAATTAAAAGGATTCAAGAATTGATATGCATTGCAGGTACGCGGTTTTCTTCTTAATTATGGTGTGTATTATGCCACAACAGCTGCTCTGGGGCTAAGCTTTCAGTGGAGGTGAATGCTTTTCTGCTACACACTTTATTTCTGTGGAAAGATACATTTGCCTTTTCTCCATCTGTGTATGTTATTTGTCTAACTAAAGAAACAAAGCCTGCCTATTAACATATAAACTTGCATAGAGGAAAGTAAATTTCTTTCAAAATTAAAAAAGCATTAAGTAATATATGAGAAGCAAACACACCCCAGCACAGGCCAACTTTAAAATCTCTTCCTCATGTTTTTAGAAGCCATTTTGCTATTCTTGTGGGATGATCAGACCAATTCTATGGATGCAGCCGCTATACTGAAAGGTAGTCAAGGGCTTAAGTAATACTTGTTGGCATTCTAAATAAACAAAAAGTAGAAAAACAACTATCTAAATTCACATTTTGGCACCCAAATTAATAAATAGCATTGCAGGAGTTTTAACTCTCCTTGTTGATCTTCTCCCTTGCATGCATGTGAAATAAGACATGGAAAAGTAAATATACATAGTAGGAGGTATAATCTTCATAAGTTGGTTCATACTTACTTTTTCTCAAAAAAAAAACGAGTCTTGATTTATTGTTTCACTGGATGAACTCCCAGAACTTAACTCGAACTATTCTTTTGCACTTCCAATACGAAGTTTGCATATACTAATTTGAGCCAAAATAATGAGTGAGCTGGTTTCGTTATCCAAAACTTAGATGGTAAGGATGCCTCTTTCCGGGTCTCAATTCCTCCCAGCCCCTTTCTAAAGATAAATTAAGAAAAGAACAGTGGTAAACAAAAGATCAAATTTTCAACTTAATTGCAGTGCATAATCAGTTTTACCGACTGAACTAACTTTTCCTATATATTTTTGTTATTGATAATCTGATTTAATTATATACCTTTTCACCTGCAGCTCACCTGTTGCATTTATTACCACTTTCGTGACTTTGTTTGCACTGGTCATTGCCATCACCAAGGATCTACCAGATGTGGAGGGTGACCGCAAGTAAGTTCTATTATAAACTTTAAACGAATTTGCTACTTCTTTCCCTTATTTCAGTGGGAAAAGTTTTTAACTAAGACTGGAAATTTTACTTCGATGTAAAATTTTAACTGCTTATACCTGTTGTGAATCTATTTCTCTCAACCCATATATCCTTACTTGAAATCTGTATTTTGGTTATAACTTTCATGTGATTCGTCCTGTACCTCAGTGCTGATAGGCATTTCTCTGTCTTGTATTTACTGAAAAGAAACTATTTCAAGCTCTACTGTTGTTGATAAATTAATATAGTTATAGGTTAGAATGTCTAGATTTGTGGTGCAAAAAAAAAGAAGAATGTGTCTAGATTCAATCTATATGATATACTATTGTAGGTAGAGGATAATTCCTACTAGATTAAAACTCCTATGTAAGGAGACCCTCTTGTGTAGCATCAACACCTGCAGAGTTAGTAACTGTTGACAGCTACAGAGTTTGTCCTTTTCATTTCATGTACTTATCTAGGTTTCAGATATCTACCTTGGCAACGAAGCTTGGTGTGAGAAACATAGCATTCCTTGGCTCTGGGCTTTTGTTGGCAAACTACATTGGCGCTGTAGTTGCTGCAATTTACATGCCCCAAGTGAGTTCATTTTTCCATATAGCTTGTTTGATATTTTACTTTATGTTTGATATATGTTCGCATTTTCTGAAAGCCTGCTTTTTGCTCTTTGCCGGCAATGGTTAATAGCATCATTCTCTTTATTTGAACTCGTTACAGGCATTCAGGAGCAGCTTAATGATACCTGTACATGCCATCTTGGCATTGTGTTTAGTCTTCCAGGTACTTAGTTTAAGATTTGAGTCTAATCATTATTGTGGCAGAGTGAGACTTACTTCCACAGTGCTCTATCATTTGGTTCTCACACTCGCCGCGAATGTGTTGGAAAATTTATGCTTGCCTTCAATTTTTCTGATTCCCGTAGACTTAAAAACCTAACCATTACTTACTAAGTAATACGAGCAAAAGTTGCCAATGACATGGAATATTCTTGGTTGCTATAATGATGGCCTAAAAGTCTGAGAGTACCATATATTCCAGTTATTTTCATTTGTCCCATTATCAGTTCATCTTTGCTAATTGGTTAAGCCTGTTGCTGAATGCTAATGTGAAGAGACCCCTTTTTATTTCTACTCTGTGAGATCAGAGCATTTCTTCAGTTGGTCAAGAGTATGAATAAATGCATGAGACAAGTATTGTCAACTCTACGAGCATTGCATTGAGATACCATTGCAGAATATACTCTTCAACTATGTGTAATTTTTTAATTATTGGTACAGCTTAAAGAAGATCTTTATTGCCAAACTGCCACTCTTTTGTATCATGTTTGTGGTTATACACAAGGAAAATGTAACTTACGAAACTTGACCAATGATAGGATTTGTGTATTATATTGTTGTAGTTTCTAAACTACAGTTGAAAAGTTACCTGAAGTTCCTCTATTTACTGTATTTAGTTTGGGAAGTTGCATCATACATTTGGCTTATCTCAGACTTAAAAACTCGGTAAATGCCAAAGGAAGAATAAATGGGTTCTGCGCCTTCACAATAATGTTCATAATGTTTTATCAATTATATTCTGCGGATAATAATAGTATCGTGTTTGCTACTTCTTTGTCGGACAAGCTGTGGTTTCACGTAAGTGATTGCTTCCCGTGTTCGGAGTCTTAAATTTTTCCTCAGACATGTAAAATGGTTTGTTATCTATTTGCAGGCATGGTTGTTGGAAAAAGCGAATTACACTAAGGTAATTTTGTTGCAGTTTTGCATGAGTGCGTGGCTGTTAGTTAAAGATTATGTTTATTCTGATGGTAAAAAACTACAATCAAGCATTTATCTCATTAATCACTTTGTACAATTTCATAGTGTCTTTTTGTCACGGCTTCTTTTGCTCTTTGCAAAAGAAAATATAGTCCACAGTGTGAATAAACAGCTATTTCTTGTTCCTGAACCTCTGAGGTTATTATTAAACTGAGTTAATCAAGTCGATTGCAATAGATGGTCTAATTTTTAAATGCACAAGCTCGGTCAATTCAATATTTAGGAACTTACCATTGTCTGATATTTGCATTTTGTAATTTTTTGCAGGAAGCAATCTCAGCATACTATCAATTCATATGGAATCTCTTCTATGCCGAGTACCTTATCTTCCCTTTCATCTAACAAATACTCGAAAAAAAAGTTTTTGTTCTGTAGCTTTTATCTTTTCAAGTAGCAGCCAGAAGGCAGGGGGGATATCAAAGTGACTATACAGAATTGGAAGTTGTTTATTTCTGGTTTGTTGCTACCATCTGCTGGACAAAGGAAAAGTTTGTAGAAAAATGCCAGTTCTGTGTTAGGTTTTGCAAGCCACATGGGGATGCTGCAGTAGAGAATTTCTTTGTGCATTTTGATTCAATTGTAGTATATTTCTAGGACATTCATCGATCAATCGAAGAATGAGTTTGTCATTTTTTAATTGTTATTGAGTAAAAATGTTGTATCAAAATCAGCAGATGCTGTTACCCTCACTTTCAGTTTTGTCTATACACAGCAAAAGTACTGCATCTCAATAGTTACAATTTTCCATACGCTCAATACGGAATGATTATGGCATTTGAATCCAGGAATTCCGACGTTCCAAGATCCTTAGTAAAATAGTGCTTACTAAAAGAGTTTAACTTCTATAATATTTAAAGTCAAATCACTTATATGAAGTAATTGCAGGTAAAATTCTGTAATACATTAATTGATAATCTGATAAAAATGGTAATTACTTGCTATAATGGATTAAAATTCATTGACAGTGTTATTGCACATAACTTTAATTCTTACTATGAGACTGTTTTAGGTAAAAAATTTCCTGTTGTCAGTTCCTGCAATCACATTTTCTTCAGCATAGACACCAAGGTTTATGCATCTATTTGGAGAGTTGGAATAAGCAAAGATGTAATCAGATGAACCCAGGAAGACAGTTGAATGATGAGCTGATAAAGGACTTTGAGAGACTTTATTAATCTTTTTCTTCTGTATAATGTACAAAAGAATGTCTACATCTAGCTCTACAAATCTACATGGGAGTTGTAAAGAATTAATAAATCAATCAAATACACCTAAAAATTCCTAAACTAGTTAGGAAGAAATCGTAATGGAAGATCTACAAAAAAAAGGAAAAGACTGCGAAGAATCCTACCAGAAAGTTTCTAAACTACAGTTGAAAAGTTACCTGAAGTTCCTCTATTTACTGTATTTAGTTTGGGAAGTTGCATCATACATTTGGCTTATCTCAGACTTAAAAACTCGGTAAATGCCAAAGGAAGAATAAATGGGTTCTGCGCCTTCACAATAATGTTCATAATGTTTTATCAATTATATTCTGCGGATAATAATAGTATCGTGTTTGCTACTTCTTTGTCGGACAAGCTGTGGTTTCACGTAAGTGATTGCTTCCAGTGTTCGGAGTCTTAAATTTTTCCTCAGACATGTAAAATGGTTTGTTATCTATTTGCAGGCATGGTTGTTGGAAAAAGCGAATTACACTAAGGTAATTTTGTTGCAGTTTTGCATGAGTGCGTGGCTGTTAGTTAAAGATTATGTTTATTCTGATGGTAAAAAACTACAATCAAGCATTTATCTCATTAATCACTTTGTACAATTTCATAGTGTCTTTTTGTCACGGCTTCTTTTGCTCTTTGCAAAAGAAAATATAGTCCACAGTGTGAATAAACAGCTATTTCTTGTTCCTGAACCTCTGAGGTTATTATTAAACTGAGTTAATCAAGTCGATTGCAATAGATGGTCTAATTTTTAAATGCACAAGCTCGGTCAATTCAATATTTAGGAACTTACCATTGTCTGATATTTGCATTTTGTAATTTTTTGCAGGAAGCAATCTCAGCATACTATCAATTCATATGGAATCTCTTCTATGCCGAGTACCTTATCTTCCCTTTCATCTAACAAATACTCGAAAAAAAAGTTTTTGTTCTGTAGCTTTTATCTTTTCAAGTAGCAGCCAGAAGGCAGGGGGGATATCAAAGTGACTATACAGAATTGGAAGTTGTTTATTTCTGGTTTGTTGCTACCATCTGCTGGACAAAGGAAAAGTTTGTAGAAAAATGCCAGTTCTGTGTTAGGTTTTGCAAGCCACATGGGGATGCTGCAGTAGAGAATTTCTTTGTGCATTTTGATTCAATTGTAGTATATTTCTAGGACATTCATCGATCAATCGAAGAATGAGTTTGTCATTTTTTAATTGTTATTGAGTAAAAATGTTGTATCAAAATCAGCAGATGCTGTTACCCTCACTTTCAGTTTTGTCTATACACAGCAAAAGTACTGCATCTCAATAGTTACAATTTTCCATACGCTCAATACGGAATGATTATGGCATTTGAATCCAGGAATTCCGACGTTCCAAGATCCTTAGTAAAATAGTGCTTACTAAAAGAGTTTAACTTCTATAATATTTAAAGTCAAATCACTTATATGAAGTAATTGCAGGTAAAATTCTGTAATACATTAATTGATAATCTGATAAAAATGGTAATTACTTGCTATAATGGATTAAAATTCATTGACAGTGTTATTGCACATAACTTTAATTCTTACTATGAGACTGTTTTAGGTAAAAAATTTCCTGTTGTCAGTTCCTGCAATCACATTTTCTTCAGCATAGACACCAAGGTTTATGCATCTATTTGGAGAGTTGGAATAAGCAAAGATGTAATCAGATGAACCCAGGAAGACAGTTGAATGATGAGCTGATAAAGGACTTTGAGAGACTTTATTAATCTTTTTCTTCTGTATAATGTACAAAAGAATGTCTACATCTAGCTCTACAAATCTACATGGGAGTTGTAAAGAATTAATAAATCAATCAAATACACCTAAAAATTCCTAAACTAGTTAGGAAGAAATCGTAATGGAAGATCTACAAAAAAAAGGAAAAGACTGCGAAGAATCCTACCAGAAATTTTCTAAAGAAAGTAAAATGTTGTAAGAATCACTTTTTATCCTCCTAACTAATAATCACTCTACCAATTCAGAATATTCTAGTGTTTCAGAACCTGGAGATCTCTTCTCCTCAGTTGCTTCTCTAGAAAAAAGTGAACAAGTATGAAGTCGCCCGGATTTGAATGCAGATCTTGGAGACAATTGCACCTCCTCCATAACGCGAAATTGGAGCTCTGATGGATAGTCCCTCATACATCCTATCCGAGGTCCAGCTCCTGTACTCCATTTGCATGATAATTGATTAGCCAACTGATATGACTTCATTCTTTTGTGTGAATTTATTCTCTTCACTATCTTCTCTTTTGGGATAGGTTCTCCATAGTCTTCTTCATTTTCATCAAATAAGTTCTTCTTTGAAACTGACAACTCTGTATCTGATAAATATTCTTCTGCTGTTTCGTATCCATCTGCAGGAGTTTCCACAGACTGCTGCATGCTGTCCTTTGGTCCTTCCACTTGTCCTGCCTTCTTGAACAGCTCAAGTATGCCTTCCTTTACTGGTATTTCTACTGCAATTTGGGGTCGGGATCGTCTCGACAATGGTGGCATTGAACTCTCTGCGTCCTTGCAATACTTTCTAGTAGAATCTGTCTTCTCCCTGTCTGAGCTTTTGGCGTTGCTCTCTTCACTAGATTTGGTGAAATCTGGTGCCGATAAACAATTACGCAGACTGGAACCACTCTCTTTCCTTATAAAAGGTGCTTCTTCCCCATCACTGGGCGATTTCTGCAAAATCAGGAGTGAATAAAGCTCAAGGTGCTAGCCATGACTTATCTACACTTGATCTTATCCAAATGGCTGAGAAAGCTATATGTGTTAGCCACGACTTATTTTTCTATCAATGTGCAAAACACGATAAATGCTGGAAAGGATTAGGACAGATTGTGGAAGTAGGACTTCTACAATGATTGAGAGATGACATTCCCTTGCATAAATATTTGTAATGCCAATCCCCAAAACACACAAACTTCAATTGAAAGAAAGACTATCGTGGTGAGCTAGAGTTCTATTTTAGCAAGCTTAAAATTCAATCCTTCAAGGTTGGGGCTGAGGTTTCCTACCTGGATAACACTGATGTCGATATTCTGTTGCTCAAGATATGACATAAATTCTTCAAAATTCTCCTCTGTGGGAAGATAATGTCCACTGTGAGGCCACACCACCTATTTCATACAATAAGTTAGATTCATCAATTCCCACGTCTAAGGGACAAAAATTGTGACAAAGCTGGGCAAAACCATGGCAATTTCTCTGTACCTTTAGAACGCCATCTTCCACCACTAATCTCCCAGCAGACAATGCGGCACCACCAGCCAAAAAACTCGAATGCTGAAAAGTGCCTTTCTGCTTCAATCCGACATACAAGATCTTGGACACACTTAGCACAAAGATCCACTTGGCATCTTGAGGGCCTCCCCTTGTATCAAGAAGCTTCCCGGTCTGCTTGTAGATGAACTTCCCATCCACCACCACAACTTCATATACCTCTCTCTCTATCTGCAATTGATTATTCATTACTGATGAGTTGCATTAAAGATACATTTCCACCTAAAAACTGTAGCAAAGACATAACTTAAGCATTGTGAACATCTACAGCCCATTTGGCACAGCTCCCAGATTTTAGTTTATTTTCGAAACAGAATTTAGGAATTCCAGCACAGATCCATGCAAAAATAGACGCAAGCATGGCAAAACACAAATGTTCAGCACTCCTCACTGATTCAAAGGCATACAAGCTCATATCCATGCCAAATCTAAACTCTAATTGTCATGTGATAACTCTAAAGGAAATTTATCTCCACAAAAGAAGATTAAACTTACTGGACCGAGATACTTGATGCATTGTTGATGAAGTTTTGACCTAGGGCACTTCTCAAGATTTATTTCTTTACCATCACCTATGTCCAACCTATAAGACAAATAGCGGGCAAAATGTTTAGTTCAGCAAAATTAATTGAAGAGAAGTTGTTTGTTTGAATTTCTTGCTAATCATAGGAAACCTCACCAATAAAAGAAGGGCTGTTTACTGTCAGCTTGGAGCCAGTTATTGTAATAAAATTGAAGATTGTGACCATAACGATGCCGGGGATCAATCTGTTTCCACATTGTGAAAGATAAATACAAATCCTACAAATAATAAAAATATTGTTACTCAAACTTTGTTAGGAACGGAACTTACTGCTTCAAGCCAATGTTGTAATGCAAGCTTACAGGCCTTTTCATCTTTAGAGAGACCTTTACCAACCTACAAAACACAAACAAAAAGTACCAAAAAGATCAGCACATTAGCGAAAAGAAAAGATACAAGGATTTTGTAGACAGTAATGTGCAAAGCATACCTTAGCAGCTCTAGTTAATGCTCTAGACCAACGAGAAACAGCAGTTTGAGGTTTCTCAATGTCAAAGAATGATATAGAACTATGCTTGAGTTCAACAGTATCTAATAGCTTCCACCTGTAAATTATATTCAAATCAGGAACCAAAAGGAATAGACATGAAAAGTATCATGCAAGTGTATTTGAACAACCATACCATCTTTGCTCTACTAGAACAGCACAATCTGCTAATTGCCTACGAGTCCGAAAACTTTTGTATGTCTTCTGCAACTTTAAGGCAGCCCGATCTCTGTGTTCGCCGTATTCTGGTGGAACAATCTGACTATTCTTCTCAGAGATGCTATGCAATTTGTCAGGAGTTTCGTCCCTGCTCCTAAGGCATTCTGATCTTATCATCATCTTATCTTCCTTATCAAATACAGGAGACTTGAGTGCCAACTTGGCCTCCAATTCCCTCCTTTTAAAACTAAGAGTTCCTTCAATGATCATCTTCCCAGAACCCAAAGATCTCAACATTTTTGACTGTTCAGGAATTTGATTGTCGAAATTTATAGGCTGCAATGCAGTCCTACCGTCACTTCCAAAACTTATCGTTCTTACTAAATACGACTCCAACCTACTATTCAAATCATCCAAGTTGGCAAATGGACAGGAAAACGATATGCCCATCTGCCTAAAATAAGTTTAATTTCTATTCCTAAAAGAATTTCCAAAATATGAAAACCTGCAAAAATAAAGAGAAAAGGATTAGAGCACAAGACATTAATCCATCAATGCTTTAAAACTGATCAAGCTTTTGTAATGGGGAAAAAAGAAGGCAGCAGTTGGCAGATGCTCAATTTCAAAGAAAGCACAATACTAAAGAAACATAAGAATGTGGTGAACTTTGTTCTTTAAAAGAAAGAGAAATGGAAAACCTAGAAAAAAATCAGAATTTTTCAATAGATGCCCGGCATTTCACAAATCTAAAGCATTAGAATTTTGGTTGTCCTTTTGATGAATAGTAACTAAACCAAAAACCCAGCTTATCTGGTCTTGAATCTCATAAATAAGAATTTACAAATGAAAAAACTAATCACTTTCTTTTCTTTTTTTTTTGCTGAGAACAGGCATTTATATTATTATTAGAAGACTAATCACATTAAAACTTGCAAACCCCAGGTCATCCGTTTCAGTGTTTGGGTAGAATGGAGTTCTGAATTTTGACTTAGATATCAATACAGGATTTTTATTGAATTCAATCATATACCACCATTTGAATGCCTTGAAAACATCATCTGAACCATTTGCATATTTCTGTGAAAATAGCAAGGAATGGGAAGAAAAAAACACACAAAAAGACATAATGCCACAGAAATGGAGAATGTGAATTTTTCTCAAAGGCTCAAGGAAAGGTTTAAGGCAAAACAAAAATCTGATCTAATAGGATAAAATATGAAAAGGACATAAACAAATGCAAAAACTGAAACAGAATACAATGTTAACAAAATGCAATCTTTTTAACACCTAGCAGTTAGCACAAAGAAAAACAAAAATAATGACATGAGAAAAGGGTACAACTTATTACCTTACACAATAGATATGACAATGACAAATTTGTCAGATTCTAAAAAGAAAAGATTGAATCTTGAAAAAGCAATGAGAATGGAGAGGAAGAAAGAATTTAGTTGAGAAAAAAATGTGGGGTTTTGAGAGAAATTTGGGAGCTTATTTTCTTAACAAGAATGGAGTGACTGACTCTAGGAACACTGGTTGGTGAATGGTGATGTACGTTAGCTGTCCTTTGCCTATTCAATCCAACAAATAAACCGTAGTATATATTTATAAGGGAAGGTAGAAATTAGAGGGAGAAGAAATTTAAAATAAAAAAGTGTGTATGGAGACAAATGACAGAAAATAAGGGAGTGTAACAGATAGATACTTTTCCAACCACGTGTTCTTCTGCTTCACTACATAACGAAGTTTCACATGAAATTTACATCAACAACATGAATTTTTATTTGATTTACTAGCTGCTTGTGTTTATCTGAATCGATGATACTGTGTTAGGACAGGAACCAGTTTTTGCTAACTTAATTTTATATTATAGTCGTTTAGCTCCAAAGGTTATATTTAGAGATTTCAAATTTAATTTGGTTCGACTCTATTTGTTCCATTTTTAGTGAACATAATTATCTTGATAAACTGTGCTAGTGATATGAATAAGCTATCTGCTAAATCTGTGGCATAAGCTATTGCACAAACTGCTAAAGTATCATTGGGTTCGTTTTTCTTCTCTTTCTTATTTTTCTTCTTCTTTAGCTTGGATGTTTATCATCACAACTTGCAAATGAAGGAAAGGATAATCAATGTCGAACACCACTGGACTTGGACAACAGAGAAATTCTATGACGTGTATTTTGGACATTTCCAGTTCTATATTAGGTTGGAAATAAAAAAGAAGATATTGGAGGAATATAATATATTTTCTTAAAATCCGTTTACAGAATAAGGAAAAACCCTCAAATTCCACACCTACTTTAATCAATGAAGAATATTCATTTATTTTGAAGTTCCAAAGTTTTATTTGATGTCCCTGGACAACCTTGAAACTCCAGTTTTTCAAGGGAATACAATTTTTATTTTATATTTTCCTTAATCTTTTCCCTAGTTAGACAAATAACAAAAAATTTAATTTCTGCAGTGTTATTAACAAAGGAAAAGCTTTGGTATGGAGAAGAATAACACTAATTCCCACTGACTAGAAAGGTTGGCAGTTCTTAAGTACAATTAACATTTACTTCACAAGTCATCACTTAACTTTCTATGCTACTTGGAAGAAAATTACGAAAAAAGATTAGAAATGTATTATGGGAAATTAATGGTAATGCTAAATATAGTTTGTTTCTTGAGCTAGGCGTTGTGTGTATTTTGTGATCCCATTTAGACAACTCTATAGTAAAATCTATAAATGAATTAAAGTCCTTTTTAGTAAACCATATGCAGTTGAAATAATAAAGCAGCAAATAGGTCTCACTCATTGACGTTAACACTTACTTTTCTAGTGTCAAATACGGTGTAGTGAAAACATTAAACATCTTTATATAATTATAAAATTAGGTCAACGGACCTCTATGAAAGCAAATTAAAACAAAAAGATCTTAGGTAAGAAGAAATCAGTATATTTTCTTTTACTCCTAATCAACTAGCATAGAATAGAAGGTCTTTAATCATCACACATTCACTCATATGTGTTTGAAACATATTGAGGTATTCGGTGTGACTTACCTTATTTTCCAAGCTAATTAAAATTAGCCTAATGTATGAGTCATACATAAACTGAAAATGGAATATAGGAATTTGTTAAAAGTATCGAAACCAATCATTTGAAAGTTTACTAATATTACCAATTAAATATTTTATTACTCCCTTAGTCTAAAAAAAGAATGAACTTTTTCCTATTTGAGGAATCAAATAATAAGGTTTTCTTTGACATAGTTTACATAGATAATTTTTAACTATTTTAAATTGTTAACTATTCTGACATATATTAATTTTTTATTTGGTTTCTAAATATTTAAATTTTACTCCAAAAAACAGAAAAAGAAATTCCATATCCGAATTCATACCAAAGAATTGGCCAATTTGACTCTCATACCTAAAAGGTTCAAATAAATTCAAACAGTAATAATTGTACAAGAGTTATGTTTTGTGGATAAAATAATAATTATCCTGAGAATGTCTGTGGGGGAATCCGATCGATAGCCTAAAATACTCGTGATGGTGAAGGAGATGGGATCAATTTACGGGTGATATTTGAAATGTTGTAGGCTCAGCAGGCAGCGATAGCCCAACTACAGAACCAAAGCCGCGCTCCCAGTAGAGTTGAGCCCGAACCGTCCCGGGAAAACACTCGCAGAAATGAACCAGCCACAGATAGGCCAAATGAAGCTGAACCCGGGACCAACCCTGAGATAATAAAGATGCTTGAGGAATTGACAAAACGGGTCGAAATGGGAGAAAAGAAGATCGAAGCCAACGACAAGAAGGTGGAGACCTACAACTCCAGGGTCGACAAGATCTCGGGAGCACCACCGATATTGAAAGGCCTAGACTTCAAAAAGTTTGTTCAAAACCCTTTCCTCCGAACGCAGCTCCAATGCCGATCCCAAAGAAGTTCCGCATGCCTAAAATCCTAAGTACAATGGAATAATCGATCCAAATGAACATGTGACCTCATACACATGCGCCATCAAGGGGAACGACTTGGAAGATGATGAGATCGAATATGTCCTGCTGAAAAAGTTTGGAGAGACCTTCAAAAGGAGCTATGATATGGTATTACAACTTGCCCCCCATTCTATTGACTCATTCGTTATGCTTGCAGATGCTTTTTTAAAAGCACACGTCGGAGCCATCAAGGTCGAGACCAGGAAGTTGGAGCTTTTCAAGGTAAAACAAAGAGATAACGAGATGCTCAGGGAGTTCGTGTTAAAGTTTCAAATGGAATGGATGGACCTGCCGCCGGTGGTAGACGATTGGGCCATTCAGGCCATCACCCAAGAACTCAATACTCGAAGCTCATTGGCTTCGCAACAGTTGAAGAAAAATCCGGTACAATATCCGGCTGTAACTTCAGCCGATGTGCATAACCAGTACCAATCAAAAATTAGGGTCGAAGATGATAAACTTGGGGCCCTTTCCGGGTCTGTTTATCCCGTCCGAGCTAGTGACAGATCCAAAAGAGACATTGATCATGAACCAAGGTCAAGTAGAGATCAGTATCAACCGTACAACGGTAATCCTAGGGGTAACGAGTCAGGACGAAACCTTGTGAGAAGTGAAAAGAGAAGCGATCGAGGTCAAAATAACTGGGGACTCATCAGAAATAATAGTTGCGACAGGCCCATCAGTCCTAAGGAAGCGCCGAGGTTATCGGCGTATAACTTCAACGTTGATGCTGCTGTTATCGTGTCTGCCATTGGACGCATCAAAGACACCAAGTGGCCTTGACCTATACAATCAGATCCAACCCAAAGGGATCCTAACTTAATATGTAAATATCATGGTCTCACGGCCACAGAACAGATGACTACCGACAATTGAGAGAGGAAGTAGCCCGGTTATTCAACAACAGACATCTCTAGGAGTTCCTGAGTGATCGAGCCAAAAACCATTTCAGGAATAGAGATTCTAGTAAGCAGATCGAGCAGGAGGAGCCTCAGCACGTCATTAACATGATCATTGGTGGGATCGACGTTCCCTATGGGCCGATGTTAAAGGGCACCAAAGTGTCCATCACGAGGGAAAAATGGACTCAAGATTACATACCAGAAGGAACCTTGTCTTTCAACGACGAGGGCATTGAAGGCATCGTACAACCCTATAACAATGCACTGGTAATATATGTACTTACAAATAAATCTTGAGCTAAGCGTGTGTTAATTGATCCAGGTAGCTCAGCTAATATCATCGAGGGTCATGGAACAACTAGGTCTACAAGACCAAATCGTGCCTGCAATCAGGGTTCTTAACGGATTCAACATGGCATGTGAGACTACTAAAGGGGAAATAACATTACCAGTGAACACCGCCGGAACCATTCAGGAAACAAAGTTTTGCGTGATCGAAGGATACATGAGGTACGATGCTCTATTCAGGAGACCATGGATTCACAACATGAGGGCAGTACCCTCGATGCTGCACTAGGTGCTGAAATTCCCGATGTAGGAGGGATTAAAATAGTTTGTGGAGAACAACCGGCCGCAAATGAGATGTTTGCGGTCCACGAGGTGATCCTGATTTTCGCACTTTCAACATCAAAGGGTCTAGGTCCGGTGGCCGGAGACAAAACCAAATAGCAATTATCGATACCTGCCTCGATCGAACCAGAGAAGCGGGGGACGGATGAGGACGACGACTACGGAGTTTCCAGATCTTTCATAGTCCCCGATGATTTCGATGCCACTAAATCAACAGTCGAAGAACTAGAGCAAGTCATGTTAATCGAACACCTTCCTAATCGTAAGGTACACCTGGGCACAGGGCTAAGTCCCGAGCTCAGGAAAAAAACTCATTCAATTCCTTATAGCTAACATAAATTGTTTGGCTTGGTCCCACCTCGATATGACAGGGATTCCATTAGAGATAACTACTCAAAAGCTAAGCCTAGATCCGAAGTACCATCCGATCAAGCAGAAAAGGAGGCCTCAGTCCGAAGTCAAGCATGCATTCATCAAGGACGAGGTATCTAAACTCCTTAAAATAGGGTCCATCTGGGAGGTTAAGTACCCCGTATTAGTTAGCAAACGTAGTAGTAGTCCCTAAAAAGGGGAATAAATTAAGAACATGTGTAGACTATGAAGACTTAAACAAGGCATGTCCCAAGGACTCTTTCCCTCTGCCAAACATCGATCGCATGATCAATTCCATGGCCAGCCACGAGATCCTCAGATTTCGCGACACCTACTCCGGGTACAACCAAATTCGGATGGACCCGGATGACCAGGAGAGAACGTCCTTTATCACTAAATACGGTACCTACTGCTATAACGTAATGCCATTCGGATTAAAAAACGTCGGTGCCACTTACCAACACCTAGTAAATCGATGTTCGAAGAGGATATAGGAAAATCAATGGAGGTTTACATTGATGATATGTTGGTTAAGTCCCTACGAGCAGAGGAACATTTGAAACATTTGCAAGAGGGAAACCTTTGATATATTGAAGAAATACGATATGAAGCTGAACTCGGAGAAATGCGCATTCGGAGTCGGGTTCGGGAAATTCCTCGAATTTATGGTGTCCAACCGGGGAATCGAGATTAATCCCGATAGAATCAAGGCCATCGAGGACATCACCATTGTGGTTAATGTCAAGGCCCTTCAAAGGTTAACCGGGCGCATAGCTGCTTTGGTTCGATTCATTTGTAGGTCCTCCAACAAGAGCCATCAGTTCTTCTCACTGTTGAAGAGGAAGAATAACTTCTCATGGACCCCAGAGCACCAACAAGCCTCGGAGGACACACAAGAGGTTTGAGCCCACCTTTGCATCATACTCTAAAGGCAGACGAATAATTGTACCTGTACTTGGCAGTATCCGAGGTAGCAGTAAGTGGAGTCCTGGTCCGGGAAGAGGAAGGTACGCAATTTCCTATCTATTATGTTAGCAGAACCCAAGGCGAGGCCGAAACTAGGTATCCTCACCTAGAAAAAATGGCGCTCGCTTTGCTAAGCGCCTCGACGAAGCTAAAACCGTATTTTCAATGCCATCCCGTGTGTGTTGTGAGTACTTACCCATTAAGAAGCATAATGCATAATCCCGAGCACTTGGGACAATTGGCTAAATGGGCCGTGGAGATGAGCGGGTACGATAATGAATATCTACACTGAACCGCCATCAAATCTCAAATTTTGGCGGACTTCATGGCCGACTTCACGCTGACCCTAATTCCTGAGGTCGAGAAGGAGTTGTTATTGATCTCGAGGACCTCTTCCGGAATCTGAACCCTCTTTACGGACGGTGCCTCGAATAAAAAGGGGTCCGAACTTGGCATCATGTTGAAGCCACCGACGAGTAATGTAGTTAGGCAATCTATTAGAACTGTAAAATTGACTAACAACGAGGTCGAGTATGCGGCCATGATTGTAGGTCTTGAACTGTTAAAATGGTCGAAGCTAAGTGTGATTCCCTAGTCAATAGAACGTTCGAAGTCAAAGAGGAACGAATGTGAAGATACCTGGATAAGTACAGGTAACGTAACATCGGTTCAAGGAATGGACTTTACAACATGTACCTCAGTATCCACAGCAAGGCCGATGCTCTTGCTAACTTGGGATCGTCGGTCGACGACGATGAATTCAATTCGGGAACGGTCATATAACTCATGAAATCGGTAGTGGAGGAAGGCCATGCTGAGATAAACTCGACAAGATTAACCTGGGACTGGAGAAACAAATACATAGATTACCTGAAGACCGAAAAACTTCCCTCGGATCCTAAAGAATCGAGAGCTCTGCGTATGAAGGTGGCCCAGTTCAGCTTGTCCAAAGATGATACCCTGCCTTGGGCGCCCGTTAAGGCTCAATTTATCTTATTTATGACTGATTATTTTTCTAAGTGGATGGAATCCCAGGCATTTGAGAAAGTCAGGGAGAAGGAGGTTATTGATTTCATATGGGACCACATAATATGCCGATTCGAAATGCCGACCGAGATTGTGTGCGACAATGGGAAGAAGTTCACCAGCAGCAAAGTGAGCAAGTTTTTCAAGGACCATAAGATCAAAAGGATCCTATCAACGCCCTATCACCCTAGTGGAAGCGAGCAAGCAGAGTCTACGAACAAAACCATACTTCAAAACCTCAAAAAGAGGTTGATCGAAGCCAAAAGGAAATGGAAGGAAATCTTGCCCGAAGTCCTATGGCATATCGTACGACCCCAAAATCCAGTACCAGGGCCACCCCGTTCTCGTTGATCTACGGTGCCGAAGCTCTTATACCGGTCGAAGTAGGAGAATCGAGTCCCAGGTTCCGATATGCGACCGAAGAATCAAACAACGAGGCCATGAGTATGAACTTGGAACTGTTAGACGAAAGGCGCGAGGCTGCCCTCCTCCGTTTGGCCACCCAAAAGCAACCGATCAAAAGATATTACAATTGGAGTGCCAAACTTCGACACTTCAATGTCGGGGACTTGGTGTTAAGAAAGGTGACACTGAGCACACGGAACTCGAGCGAAGGAAAGCTGGGACCGAATTTGGAAGGTCCATTTCGAATTGTTGAGATCACCGGCAAAGGATCGTACAAACTCGAAACGATGAATAGTGAGCGGCTACCGAACAACTGGAACATAACCCACTTACAATGATATTACTGCTAAGGTACAAACCCATTCATTACTTTTCTTTAAATATATTACGGATTGGACTAACACTTGTAGGTAACGACAAAGGAGTGATGCAACTATTAGGCCTGAAAGCATGTGTTGTATTCTTTTTCCCTTGAACCAGTTTTGTCCCTAATGGGATTTCCAGCAAGGTTTTTACGAGGCAACAATGGATCGTGCTAACTTAGAAGTTAAGACCGACTATGAACCGTAGTCAAGGTTTACATCAATAGTATCTGAGCCCTCTCTAAGATCGGCCTCGAATATTGGGGCCCATCACCCTCAGGTAATGATTTTAGCAAGGAAGGAAACTTCATGCTCAAACAAGTTTGTACTTGGTGGATAGGATTTGTTGTAAGGGCTAAACGGTCAAATGAACCGTACCCACATAGACCACTTAAGCCATAACACGAAGCTTGTACACATTTGCAATATTGTATGTTACACAGAAATAAAATAAAGTTTCTACCTTGCAGATGCATATTTTGTCTCTTAGAAATTACTGTATTTTGTTCCTTAAGGACATCGGGCCCAAGGTCCACCTCTGTCCAAATCCAAGAGATCACCCCCGCTCGGGGACTGCCATCATGGGCAAGCCCGGACGTCTCGGGCTATAAAGCCCGGTGGCACAAAACCTATTAGGCAGTGCCCAAACTTCAAAGGCTACGACCATCCCCATTGGGGGACTATCATTCCGGGCAAGCCCGGATGGCTCGAGTTAATAAGCCCATTGGGCAACACTCGAACTTAAAAGGCTACGGCCTTCCTAGAACTCGCTCGGAGATGTCCGAGATTCATAACCAAAACATAAGGCCTTCAAAAATTTTAAACTGTTTCAATAGCTACACTCGGCAAAATTATAATCTAAAAAATTCTGTAAACACTTCGCGGAAAGCTTCCGGTCATACCAAGCCCCCACGAGTCTTAAGAAAAATAATATCAAGAACGAGCATTGTTCGAACCTCCAAACAAGACCTAATTATTACGTGCTAAGGCATTCAAAATCTTTGCGATCGTAAAGAAAAAATCAAAAATAAACAAGCTTGAAATTTGTCGAAGGGAAAAAACCTTGTATAAATACATAAATTTTTACAAAGGTCAAACGACCTCAACAAAATACAAAAGTACAAAAGCGAAGAAAAATCTACAAGGAACCTAAGAAGCCCGATCTTCGCTGGAGCTCGCCTCATCACCAGAACCATCAGGGTCTTTCCCGTCCTCAGATCCGTCCGAACCCTCGGAATCTTCCTCTTCCTCGGGGTACGCCAACTTCTTGGCCTCGGCCTCGAGCCTCTTAACATTTTCAATCTCGGTCGATAAATCGAACCCCTGGGGATGAACTTCCTCGAGAGCCTCTCTCCGGGACTGCCACCTCACATATTTGACAATGGCCTTCAGGCATTCCTGAGCTGCCTCAACATCAGCTTTGTACTGGGCCACCACCACTTCAGCGTCGGCCCTGGTTAATTCCACCGCTGACTTGGCTTCTTCAAGCTCCTTGCCCTGGTTAATTCCACCGCTGACTTGGCTTCTTCAAGCTCCTTGGCAAGGGTATCCCGTCCGGCAACCGCCGAGCCTAGCTGAGACTAGAAGTCTTCAACTTTTTAGGACCTGATTTCAGCTTTCTCCTTCATCGATCGAAGTTGGGCCTCCGCCAAGCCAACTTCTCCCGGGCAGTCTCTTTTTCCTAAGCCAATCAGTGCATCTTGCCCTTCCACTCTTCGTCCATGGCCTTGACTTCGTCTATCTCAGCCCGGAGCTCATCGACCCGATCAACCTTCTGCTGAACCTGCAGATTCTGACCGTTAGACATCGTGTCTATCTCATCCTCACTAACTTCAAAGGTTTTTATTTGTTCTAACAAGTTGGCGTGTTCTTTCTGAGCTACGTCTAACACGGCTCGGAGGCTTTTGACTTCTCCTTCACGTTGCTTGCTGAGAAGCTTATACATGCCTCTCTTCTCAGCAAGCTCTTTGACCTCAGCCTCGAGCTGGCTCAACTCATCTCGGTACCGGAGGAAGGTTTCATGGTGGAGCATCGAAGCCTGCAAATATGAAAAGAGATATTAGAATCACCAAGAACTAATTCTAATATTAGAAGAGACATTAGAATTATCAAGAATTACCCGATTCAGCACTAGTTGTGCTTCGTTGAACATGCATGGTGCATCTACCTCTTTCATTTTTGCCTGGTCTTCTTCAGTTACCAGGCACCAAAGGTAACTAGCTATTCCTACGGGGGCGGAAAGAATCTGGGCGTCCTCCGAAATGGTGATAACGATGGACCGCTTTCGAGCAGGATCCGTGCTCGGAGCGGGGAAATAATTGATTAATCTCGGGCTCAAGCTCGACCCGCCAGCCTCTGAGGGTGGAATTTTCCTCGGCACCTCTAAGTCACCCAATCCGGTGAAATCCTCTGGGTGGATGAGTCTACATCGTCAAAAAAGCCCCGAAGGGGATCATCCGCTCCATGGACCCCTTCATGGATCGCTCCTTTGTCGTTCGGGCTTCATCAAACATTGATTTGTGAACGAAGGCGATCCCAAAATGTATATAATGTAGGGCGGGGAAAGGCCGGAGTCTCGCGAGTTCTCGGCCCTTACTACGACATCAACCTTGCAAACTTGAAGGGGATTAGCCTCCATCGTTTCCCCCCTCAGCTGCCACCCGTTCCTCGGGGACAGATGACTCATGGGCCACAAAGATTTCATCCTCGTTGGGCTCGTCTCTAAGCCGGAGGAGTAATTCCGAGTCAAGCACTCGGGAGCTGGAGGTTTCCTTCGGCTTATGAACCAGCCTCCTTCTTGTTTCTTTTTCTCCGAGCTCGAGGAAATCGAGGCCCTTTTCCTTTTCTTCTCCCCTGCTGTGGGTCCGGGTTGTCCCGAAGCGAAAGAATCGGTAGGTAAGTCCTCATCCCTAACTGGGGGCCTAAGCTCGACAGTCTTAGGCAAACTTTCAAAAGAGAAGTAAAGAAAAAAATAATAAGTAATGCTAAGAGAAGAAACCTAATACAACCTACTCAGGAAAGGAATCTTACCATGGGAACGGGCCTCTTAATGGCCCTTCAAGAGCTTGCGCTACGAGCGCTCAAAGTAGGGCATTTGTGAGACAATACCTTCGACCCACTCCTTGAGTTGAGGGACAATATTTGGGACTCGAGCGACAGCTGCAGCACCACGAATACCGATGAGAAAAAGAGAGATGAACACGAAATCAACATTTGAGGGAAAGTTTTACTTATGAGATGCATTCCACTTCTCGGAGAGTGGTCGAAATTCGGTCGGGATCAAATCGAGGTCCTCACTCGGACAAAACAACCTTGCCAGCCTCGATCCCGGTCCTCATCGATGCTCGAAAATCGGCCTTTGCTGGCCCGACATACGAGCTTTATCAGTCCCCCCGTATGATTCAGGGACAGTATAAATAGAGCAGATGATCGATGGTGAAGGTGCACAAATCAATTTTATTCACAAAAAATCGGAGGAGGATCACATTCCTCCACAGTGAAGGGTGAATTTGGCTGAGGCATATGTTATACTTCCTACAGAAGTCTAATATGACCGAGTCCACCTGGATCAATGTAAAGGGATAAGTGTAAACACTCAGATATCCCTCGACATGGGTGGTAATGGACTCTTCGGAGTCGGGGACCACGATGTCTTTGTCGGCTCAATTGCAGTCTTTTTGGACCGTAGGGAGGTCCTCTTTGGTGATTGAGCAAATGTATCTCGAGGCATCCTCACGCCGACCTCGTACCGAAGAAGGCTTCTCGACCTTGAAGTCATCAACGATCGAACAAACCACGGGAATGAACATCTTCAAGGGAGGTTCAGGAGCCAGTTCATTGGTAACCATGTTAGCAGCGGATCTCCCGAGGTCGACCACATTGGAAGAAGTTTTGTTGGTTCCGACAGTTGTTTGGGAGGTAGAAGCGACCTTTTGGGGAACATATTTTGAGGTTTTTGCCATTGTTATTGGGTAAAGCTTGAAAGAGATAGAGAAAGGCTGAAAGCTGGAAGCTCATATGTGTTGGCTTGAGTGGATGATGAGTAAACATTTCAAAGGAATCTCGAATAACGGAGGTAAAAATGCTAGAATGTGAAAAAGAGTAGTGAAATCCTGAGGGTACGAGGGTAGATAGTTTGATCTAAAGTAAAAAATGAACAAAAGATGGATTATTTATAGTGGCTCCGCGGCGTTTCGCCTCCAAGAATAGCCAACCGGGGGCTGATGTGCATTTAATGCCATTATGACATGACTGACGAGACATTTCGAGCTTTTTGTCATTTATGTCATGGCGTATTGAAGAAGCATTTCGAGTGCTCATGTCGTTTCTCGTTAGCTTGCTCTCCGAGAAACGAGGAAAATATCTGTATGCGGGTAAAAACTTAGCCCATGATACACTCCGGCCTCCAATAGGGTAAAACGAGCTCGAGATATGATTGCGAAGGATCGGAATCGAAGAAAAGGTCTCATGGAGTCAGAATTCGGGGGCACGTTGTCTGCCTTTGAGAATATCAGGGTCATGATTCGAGATCGATCCAAATCCTAAAAGACTTCAGAGGACATTGTTGGGCAATCAAGCACGACCAATAGAAGGCCGTAATATCCGCGACCGGCCGAATATCATGGCGTAGATCTCGGCACATATCGATGAAGAACCGACAATCAGTTAAACAAAAGATTTTTTACCTTTTATAGAGTTGTACTTAGAGCAGGATTCCCCTACTATTAAAGGGGGGGGGGGAGTCTGATAATCTATTAGGGACATTGTAACATGCATCCCAAAGCAATATACTACTAGTTTCACTGCTATTGCAAGCTCTTTCTCTCGTTCATCCATATTGTTCACTGTAAGCTCGGATCGAGGGTGAAAAATTCAGTAATGCTGGAATCATCCTCTTCGCATGGTTTGAATTTACTGTATCTTTACTTGTTTATTCTAACTCAATTTATCGTTTTGTATTGAATTAATCCGCATATTCTTATAATCACCCACAAATTTAATTGTCATCCGATTTTGAGGGTAAACAATTAGTCATACTCAAATGAAGATGCTAGTTCTAGTCGTGACCTTTCCTTCTTACTTTTTCACGATTAATGCTCTTACCAAAGTATAGTTCAATACTGTAATATGATTAAAAATAATCATTCATTAATTTACAGTAAATATAGTTCAGTAACAGCATGTGAAACCAACGGAGGATCAAATTCAAAATATCTTTCAGCTGAAAGTTATTAATTCGCAAAATATAAAAGGATTAAAGCATTATTTTATTTCTATGGTTTATAAGTCAGATTACATTATACTTTGGGTGTTGGTTTGGGGGTAGGGGATTACTTGTTATTGCTATGAGTACAAATAGAGACAACACCTTTGTCAACTGACCAGCATGTATATTTTTCTTTTAATCTTAGTTGAATCATTCAACAGTCAATATTGCGCTTGCACGGTTTTGTGAATTATCCAACACACAATTAGTAGTAAATAAGATTAGTAAGGTCTTTCCTTTGTTTTCTTTTCTTGCTTTTTTTGCTTTTATTATTTAGATTTTTTTTTTTAGGGGGGACTTTAGCCAAAATTAAATTGTTTAGTGAAAAAGAAGAAGTAGGGGAGAGGGTGGATGGGATGGACCCCATACCAAGAAAGATGGAAGGCTTGAATTAAATGGTGAAGAATGGAGCACTACTACAATATATGAGTTTGTTAGATCTTTTTTTTTAATTATTGGTGAAGGGGTGCCACACTAGCGAGCTTTCTGCTTGTAATATTAACGTCCCAAATACAACGGACCGTTACATATAATTTGAGAAGAAGGTGTGTTGACTAATCGCACCTTCAGTGTAAATTTTAAAATTAATGGAAGGTTTTATTAACAAATACACCTTCCTTGCATTTTTAAATTTACACAAAAGGCTTAATGTGCTAACACCGCTTTCAATTGTAATTATATTCAACCGGCTGATATTGATTTGATAAATGTCTGACGCTACAGCTTTAAGGAAGATTCATTGTCAGAGCCTTCAGTGAAAGATGGAAGGTTTGCGTATTGAATGCGCCTTTTGTTAGAAAAAAAAAAGCTAGAATACATGCATTTGAACTCTATATATAACTGATGCTATTTCATGCTATATATGGTGTGTATGAATATATAAAATTTGATAAAAAGATAGTATTATTTTCATAGTTTGTAATCTAATTGCCAAATATTGGTATTATTTATTGATTATAATTGTTACTTTCTGTAGGTTTTAAAATGTAAACTGATCAGCATGTAAAGGTTGTGTTGTACTAGCGCAGTGAGATACACTGACATGGTTAGATATAATTGTGGTGCTCGTTCCATTGTGAAACTTCCGTTGAATGTTGAGTATGAGTGGCTAGTTAGAAACTTGCATATCAGGATGAAAACCAACCCTAACGAGGTACGCTTGTTATCTTCGGTAGGTGGCCATATCCGACCACACAGGGTATTGCTCAATATATAGAAATTACTATTGTTGATAGTGAGTCGTTGTAAGATTTTTTTAAGGCACCTGATAGATTAAGGCATATGATGAATTTTGATGTGCTTGAGATATTTATTAAAACTGCATTATTCAGAATTTTATAGTTTTAATCTTAATAAGCCTCCAACCGAAGTTTATGTGCCATGTACTGATCCAGTGAGTAGTTATTCAGAATTTTATAGTTTTACAAGGTTGTTATCATAAAATACAACACCAGAAGTTGACCGAACACCTAGTAGTTATGGTCATGGTTGTACTAGTTTTGGCACACAGTTTTTATTAAAAATTATCATTATCATAGTTTTGGAGATGGTGCAGGACCAACAATGCTTCCAACACAGTTGAAAATACCGAAATCCCATAGATTCCAATACTTTTAGATATAGTGGCTTGTGTTGAAGCTGATACTGATGTCGACGAAGGGGGTGATGATTTTGACGGTGATGCCCCGAACGACCCATATGAGTCAGATGAGGTTGATGACTCTGGTTCTTATCTGGATGTTGATGATGATAGCGAACCTTAAGTCAATAATGTACAGCAGACACAACTATTTCTAGGGAGAATATTCTATTTTTATATGATACTCAGGGGCATCCAGAGGTGTTTGCATCTACCCGTGCGTTAGAGAGTGTTCGTTAATAAAATTTGGGTGATTATAATGCAACTACTCTTAAGTTTAGAATTTTGTTCCCCACCAAGGAGAGACTGAAAATTGGTGTGAAATAATAGAGTTTGCGGACAAATAGGGAGTTTAAGGTATGATAAGCAAAAAAAATTATTGGACCGTTCGTTGCAGGAGGTGGGAATGCAGATGCGAGTGGATGCTTAGAGGCAGAAAAACTCAAACTAATTTATGGACAATTGAAAAATACTATGGCGAGCACACCTGTCTGATGGGTGTAATCTAGAGGATCATAATAACTTGGATTGTAACCTTATTCCTTTTTTGTTGTTACCTTATGTTAGGAACAATCTTCAATTCAAGCTTAAAGAGGTGCAGACTATAGTCAAGATTGCAGTTTCACACACTCCGTCATATAAAAAAGCTTGGCTCGGTCATAGGCGTGTATTCAAGATAATATATGGTGACTTTGATGAGACATTTTCACAACTTCCCATATATATGAATACACTCCAGCATTTTAATCTAGGAACTGTAAATGGGTGGGTACATGCAGATCTGTCAATAGCGGAGATAAATGACTTTAAGTATTTTTTTAGGCATTTAAACCTGTATTAAAAGATTTAAGAGTAATTAATGTGACTGTAGATGTAAATGGGCAGATATTCCCATTAGCATTTGCAATTGTCAATAAGGAGTTAAAAGATGCTTCGTCGTGGTTCTTGTCATGTCTTGGAGTGCATGTTGTAAAAGGTCGTAGGTGAGTTACATACATATCAAATTGGGATCCTGAATTATTCGATTTTTGGGGAGCTCCTCCAGCTGCATGAGTCGAATGCATATAATCGATTATGACTTAGGCATTTGAAGAGCAATTTCAACTCAAAGTATTTGAACAATGAGTTAGAGGAAATAATGTGGCATGCTGCTATCCAACACCAAGAATGCAAATTCGAAAATGTTATGCAATGTATAAGAGATGTAAAACCAGCAGCTTACACGTACCTCATGGATATCACATTACACAAGTGGACAGTTCATCACGATGTTGATAGAAGATGGTGCATTTTGACGACCGACCTCTCTGAATTGTTCAATGATTTTGTGAAGAAAGCTCGAGGGCTACTAGTTACTTCCATGATTAGGATGACATATGGGCATTTAGCTGAGAGGTTCTTGTCCAGGAAAGCAACTTGGTCAATCACTCATTGATGATCAAGAGTCATGGCCTCCAGTACTGAAAACAACAGTTCAAAAATTATGAGTTAAGTTGAAAAATTATAGGGTAACAGCTTATATTCGAGAAAAGGTTGTAATCAAGGTTGAAACATGGAGGTGCAAAGGTTGTGGTGGTAGAAATCTGTAACGACTCGATCGGTCGTTTTATATAATTGTGCCCCGTTACCCCTTTTATGCTTCACACATATGTGTTTATGATTTTTTGACTTACGGGGTTGGTTGGTTTCGTTCCGTAAAGCATTTAGGTTGCTTTGGACCCTTTGATTCTTGACTTAGAAGTTTAAATTAGAAATGTTGACCAAACTTTGACTTTTGTGAAAACGACCTCGGAACTGTGTTTTGATGGCTCCGATAGCTTCGTATCGTGATTTCAGACTTGGCCGTATGCCCAGAACTGATTTCGTAAGTCCATAAGATTTGTGTTGTTTTGCCAAAAATTGGCAATTTGAAGTTGAAAGGCTTGACCGTAGGTTGACTTTTAACTATCGAGTTCGGAATTTGATTTTGGGACTTGGAATAGGTCTGTTATGCTATTTAGAACTTGTCTGCAACATTTGGTAGCATTTGAAGTTAATTTGATAGGATTCAGACTCTTAGTTGTAATCCTAGAGATTCATGAACTTTACCTTGAAATTCATGTCTTTTAGTGCTCGATTCATAGTTTTAGATGTCATTTTTGTATTTTGATCGCGCGAATGAGTTCGTATCTTGTTTTTAGACTTGTGTGGGTATTTTGTTTGGAGTTCGAGGGCTCGGATGAGTTTCGGACATGTACCGGAGTAGGGGTGCTTATCGAGCGGATCGGATGGATAATTACGCTTAACAAATCGATTTACATTTATCGGGTTATAAATATAGTAATCCCTAGCCATCCAATAAGACAACGGGTGGATTGGTATCGCATTGACGATTATGGGGCGGTTATCGGGTGGTTTATCGTCTAAACAAAATAATTTTTTTTTTTAACAATCCTAGTCTTGTGAATACCAAGTGGTCAAACTGCATAATTTTTTTAACAATCCTAGTAATCCCTAATTTTTTAACAAGATTCATTAGTCACTGAGTACATTCCAACAATGTAATTGCTATCCTTTGCATAAATCACAAGTGTAGCGACCACCTTATAATCTTCAAAAACAGAATCATAGGCAAAACCATATAGTGCTGATTCACAATGACGAACATTAGCACATGGTAACATGCAGCGATCAGGCTTAGGACCATTTTGTATTTTTTTAATAGCAGGATTCCATAATACTATACTGTGGCTATAGATCATGCATAACAAGCCATTACAAGTACTCATCAATGTATAAGAGAAATCAAAGGAGAAAACCAAGAGTGGCGGTTCGAGAGACATAACTTGAGAATTAACACTGAGATTATTCCTATGATGACTGGTCTACTTCTCACTCTCTACTGCGGACTGAATTCAATTGAGAATTAGAGATTAGGGATTTATCCATTTAGGATTTTAATTGTACTTTATATACATATAGGGATAAAAATATAAATATAAAAATTCTTAACTGGTTAACGGCTTATCCGATAAGAAAATTGAGTAACCTGTCTCCAAATCGTTAAGCCGTTAATTATAAAATCTCAATCTGTTCACCATCTATTACCCCGATAACCCGATATCAATAAGTCAATAAGCCATCGGTTTGGTTAACGGTTATAGTTCGGTTCTGAACAACCCTATTCCGAATGTTTCGGACTGAAATTTGCAAAATCTGGTGTCTGGTGCCTCTAGTGTCGCAATTGTGAACACCAAGGTCGCATTTGCAACCTTAGAAGGGAATCCGCAGGTATCGCAATTGTGATGCCTTGGTCGCATTTAGGAAGAAGTCTTGGGATGGGCTAGGTTCGCATTTGCGATGGTCATCGTTGCTTTTGCGAGGGCAGCAGGGTTCGCAACTGTGAGATGGTCAAGCCTGTCAGTGCAGCAATTGTGAGCTTTTCTTCGCAATTGCGAACCCATATCGCAATTGCGATAAAGCTGACTATAAAGGTAGGAAGTCGAGATTTCATCTCTCATTCTCTCATTTTTGAACCCTAGACTCGGTAAGAGGCGATTTGGAGAGGATATTTTCACCTAAAAACTTTGGGTATGTGATTCTAATCTATTTTTAATCATATTCCATTAATATATCTTAGATTTTAACATCAAAATCATGTGAATCAAGGTGAGAATTTGTGAAACTTTATGAAACTTTGTTAAGTTTTTAAAAAATAAGAATTTGAGTATTGAGAGTCAATTTAGACTCGGACTTTGAAACTAATCATATATATGGACTCGTGGAGTCATGGGTAGTCGGAATCTACCATAAGACCCGGGTTTTGACCGAGCGAGCCCTGGTTGACTTTTACTGACTTTTCGGGAAAAGTATATAGATCTTATCTTTATCTATTGTAATTGATTTCCTTAGCATTGTTTGATGATATTAAGTCGATTTTGGTTAAAGTGCGTGTAGCTATTTCGGAGAAACTATTTTCAAAACTTATTTAAATGTAAGGATCACGCGGCGGTATAAGGAAAGAATGTGATTGAAATTGAGGAAAAGTGAATACGAGGCAGTACCTCGATTGTGATTCTTGATTTGTACGAGGTGGTACCTAGTTTGTGATTCTTATTGTACACGAGGTGGCACCTCGTTGTGATTCTTGTTGTTTATCTCATGTTGCAAATAGTTTTGGTGGGAACGTTTCTTGTTATTTTGTTCTTTCTTGTTCTAGCAGTTGTTATCCGTATATGATCATTGTGGTTCTCTTTAATTGCTTCTCTAAAGTTATTTTCAAGTTTAATTTTCGTTATTAATACGTGATGTTATCTTGTTTTGTATCAGTTATTTCTCCGCTTTCCATTATTACTCGTTCTTATGTTTTCATTCTATTTATTTATATCGTAGTAGGTGTCTTGACCTGGCCTCGTCACTACTCTACCTAGGTTAGGCTTGATACTTACTGTGTACCGTTGTGGTGTACTCATACTACGCTTCTGCATATTTTTTGTGTAGATCCAGGTACGTCTACCCGTGCCAGACACAATAGTTGATTTGAGTGGCTGCTTTGGAGACTTCAAGGTATACCTGCTCCACGTCCGCTAGCCTCCAAGTCACCTTCTTTTATTATTACTTCCTGTTGTATTTTCATTCAGACAGAGATATAGTAGACCTTTTAGTTACTCTGTAGAGCTTATGACTCAGTTCCACCTGTCTTGGGGAGTTTATTATTGAGATTCTATTTCTGAAGTTTATATGTGTTTATTAGACTGGTTTATTGTATTTTGTTAATTATATCTATCGAGTTCTTATCAACTGTTAGGCTTACCTAGTCGTAGAGACCAGGTGCTATCACGACATCGTATGGAGGAAAATTGGGGTCGTGACAGTTGGTATAAGAGCTCTAGGTTCAAAGTTGTCACAAGTCATAAGCATGTTTAGTAAAGTCTTGCGGATCGGTACATAGATGTCTGTACTTATCTTCGAGATGCTACAAAACCGTTAGGAAAATATCACTTCCTTGATTCCTTATCGTGCGAATTAATTGGATTCGAAAACTGAATCTTTGACTTTATATTCTCTCACAGATGGTGAGGACAGGCACTGCTGGGTTCGACGATCACATACCCGTACCCCCTACTAGAGCCGGGAGAGGATGGGGCCGGGGCAGAGGTCGAGGAGGGGCACGTGGTGCAGCTAGAGCACCTACCTGAGCTGTGATAGAGGAGCCACCAGTAGCTTCAGTTGGGGGGCAGGCTCCCGATGTTCTTGTTGCCACCCCTGTACTTTAGGAGATCCTCGCGTAGTTATTGAGCATGTTCGGTATACTAGCTTAGGCGGCGTTGATTCCACTTGCACCAACAACATCTCAGGCTGGGGGAGGAGATCAAACTCCCGCATCCCGTACCCCAGAGCAGCGGGTCCATGTTGATCAGGTTCCATAGGTCATCCAAGTACAACCTATTGTTCCGGTTCAGCCCACAGTTATGGCAGCAACATCTGAGGAAGAGCAGCTTAGGCTTGAGAGGTTCAAGAAGTATCACTCTCCTACTTTTAGTGGTTTAGCTTCAGAGGATGCCTATGGTTTTCTTGAGGAGTGACACCATATTTTCCACACCATGCGTATTGTGGAGACGAGCGGAGTTGCTTTCACTACTCTCCACTTGTCAGGTGCAGCATATCAGTGGTAGCGAGTGTACGAGGGGGGTTGCCCAGCTGATGCAACTTCACTTACATGGACTTGATTTTTAGAGTTGTTCTTGAGAGAGTTTGTTCCTCAGACCTTAGGGATTCATGGCGCACGGAGTTTGAGCAGATGCGCCAAGGTACTTTGACAGTGTTAGAGTATGCTGTCTGAATCAGTGATTTGTCCAAACATGCACCTACCTTGGTTTTTACAGTTAGAGAACGAATCTGTAGATTCATCAAGGGGCTCAACTATGGTATAAGGTTCAGCATGGCTCGAGAGTTGGAGACAGATACCCCATATCAACAGGTGGTAGAGGTTGCACGGAGTTTGGAGGGTATGCGGGGCTGTGAGAGAGAGGACAAGGAGGCCAAGAGGCCTCAAAGTACTGGAGGATTTAGTGGTGGCAGTGCTACAGCTGTAGCCCATCATTGCAGAGGCTATGTGACTGTCCAATTCACTCAACACTTCTAGCTTCTAGTGGTGCTCCGGTTATTTCGAGGTTGCAGGTTGCACACTTTGATCAACCACTTTCTAGTGCACCCCCTTCACGGGGTGCCTTCAGCGATCAGTCCAACCGACCAGGCCCGAGCCAATCCCAGCAGCCATGCCCATCGAGAGCTTGCTTTGAGTGTGGTGATACCCGTCACATGGTCAGAGATAGTTGCCACTCCACCCGCACAGCCAGCTAGAGGTGGAGGATGGGCGGGTAGAGGTCGCCCTAGAGGGAGAGGCCGGGCCAAATTCTATGTTGTTCCGAGTGGGATGGAGGCAGTTGCTTCAGACGTAGTCATTATAGGTACGATTTCGGTTTACCATAGAGATGCATCAGTCTTATTTGATCCGGGATCTAATTATTCATATGTGTCATCTTACTTTGCTCCATATTTGGATATATTTCGTGATTCTTTGAGTTCTCCTATTTATGTGTCCATGCCTGTAGGAGATTCTATTGTTGTAGATTGTGTGTGTCGGTCGTGTTTAGCTTTTATTTGTGGTTTTGAGACCAGAGTTGATCTATTATTACTTAGTATGGTAGACTTTGATGTTATCTTGGGCATGGACTGATTGTCGCCCTATCATGCTATTCTGGATTGTCATGCCAAGAGTGTGACACTGGCTATGCCAGGTTTGCCATAGTTAGAGTGGAGGGATGCATTGGATTAGTTCCTAGCAGAGTTGTGTCATTTCTAAATGCTTAGCAGATGGTTGAGAAGGGGTATGATGCTTATCTATCCTTTGTGAGAGATGTTAGTGTTGATACTCGTACCACTAAATCAGTTCCGGTAGTGAGAGACTTACCAAATGTATTTTCAGCGGATCTTCCAAGCATGCCTCCCAATAGGGATATCGATTTTGGTATTGACTTGTTGCCGGGCACTCAACCCATTTCTATTCCCCCATATCGTATGACCCTAGTGGAGTTGATAGAGTTAAAGGAGCAGTTGCAAGAGTTGCTTGATAAGGGTTTTATTCGGCCTAGTGTGTCGTCGTGGGGTGCTCCGGTTTTGTTTGTGAAGGAGAAGAATGGCTCTATGCGCATGTGTGTTAATTATTGGCGATAGAACAAGGTTATGATGAAGAACAGGTCATTGCCATGCATTGATGAAACATATTTGATCAGCTAATGGTGTCGGAGTGTTCTCAAAGATTGACTTATGGTCAGGTTATCATCAGCTAAAGATTCAGGATTTGAATATTTCGAAGACTACCTTTAGGACTCGGTATGGTTACTACGAGTTCCTTATGATATCATTTGGGCTGAAAACACCCCAACAACATTCATGCACCTGATGAACAATATATTTCAACCATATCTTGATTCATTCGTCATTGTGTTTATTGACGACATCTCGGTGTACTCCCGCAACCGGGATGATCATGAGCAGCACCTGAGGATCGTGCTTCAGACCTCGAGAGAGAAGAAGTTGTATGCAAAATTCTTGAAGTGTCAATTCTGGCTTGATTTGGTGGAGTTTTTGGGTCATGTGATATCGAGTGAGGGGATCAAGGTAGATCCGAAGAAGATTGAGGCGTGCAGAGTTGGTCCAGATCGTCTTTAGCTACTGAGATCCAGAGTTTCCTTGGTTTGGTCGGGTACTACCATTGTTTCGTAGAGAGTTTCTCATCTATTGTTGCACCTATGACCAGATTGACCAGAAGGGTGCTCCTTTCAGATGGTTCGAGGAGTGTGAAGCGAACTTCAAAATCTCAAGACTGCTTTGACTACAACCCCAGTGTTGGTGTTGCCTACGAGTAAGGGGTTTTATATTGCGTACTGTGATGCGTCACGTGTTGGCCTTGGAGCGGTGTTGATACAAGACAATAGGGTGATTGCCTACACGTCTCGACAGCTAAATACCCATGAGAAGAATTATCCGATCCACGATTTGGAACGGGCGGCTGTTGTTCATGCATTGAAGATCTGGCGGCATTATTTGTAAGTTGTCCCTTGTGAGGTCTTTACCGACCACCCGAGTCTACAATATCTGTTCAAGTAGAAATCTCTTAACTTGCAACAGCAGAGATGATCAGAGGATCCTCGGGTGGGCCAATGTAGTGGCCAATGCCTTGAGTCAAAAAGCAGAGAGCTTGGACAGTTTAGCATACCTACCGGCAGCGGAGAGGTGATTAGCATTGGATGTTCAGGCCTTGGCCAATTAATTTTTTTAGATTGGATATTTCGGAGTCCAGTCGAGTTCTGCCCTGCGTGGTTTCTCGGTCTTTTCTATATTATCGTATTAGAGAGCGTCAGTATGACGACACTCATTTGCTTGTCCTCAAGAACACGGTTCAGCACGACGATGCCAAGGAAGTTTCTATTGGAGATGACGGTGTGTCGTTGATGCAGGGCCGGTTATGTGTGCCCAATGTGGATGGTTTGCGTGATTAGTATCCATCATCTCTGACCAGGGTACGCAGTTCACATCGTGTTTCTGGAGAGTTGTACATCGTGAGTTAGGCACACGAGTTGAGTTGAATACAACATTTCACCCCCAAACGGACGGACAGTCCAAGCGAACCATTCAGATATTGGAAGATATGCTTTGTGCTTGTGTCATGGATTTCGAGGGTTCTTGGGATCAGTTCTTGTCGCTTACGGAATTCGCCTACAACAATAGCTACCAACCAAGTATTCAGATGGCTCCTTATGAGGCCCTATATGGGAGACGGTGTCATTCTTGAGTTGGGTGGTTTGAGCCGGGAGAGGTTAAGTTATTAGGCAAAAATTTGATTTGAGATGCCTCGGAGAAGGTCAAGATGATCCAGGATCGGCTTCGTATAGCCCAATCTAGACAGAAGAGTTATGAGGATTGGAAGGTTCGCGATGTTGCATTCATGGTTGAGAACGAGTCTTGCTCTGGGTTTCACCCATAAAAGGTGTGATGAGGTTCGGGAAGAAGGGTAAGTTGAGCCCTAGGCGTATTGGACCTTTTGAGATCCTTGAGAGGATTGGTGAGGTGGCCTACAAGCTTTCATTACCACCTAGTTTGTCTACGGTTCATCCGGTGTTCCATGTTTCAATGCTTCGAAAATGTTATGGTGATCCGTCTCATATTTTAGACTTCAGCACAGTCCAATTGGACAAGGATTTGACTTACATTGAGAAGCCGGTGGTGATCTTGGACAGCCAGGTCCGGAAGTTGAGATCAAAGAACATTGCGTCAGTGAAGGTTCAGTAGAGGGGTCATCCAATCAAGGAGGTGACATAGGAGACCAAGCACGACATCCGGAGTAGTTACCCTCATCTATTTACTAAGTCAAGTATGTCCTTATGCATGTTCGAGGACGAACGTTTGTTTTAAGAGGGGGAGAATGTAATGACTCGATCGATCGTTTAGTGTAGTTGTGCCCATTTACCCATTTTTATGCTTCACACATGTGTGCTCATTTATGACTTACGAGGAGTTTCGTCCCGGAAAGCTTTCGGGTTGATTTGGACCCTTTGATCTTGACTTAGAAGTTTAAATTAGAAATGTTGACCAAACTTTGATTTTTGTAAAAATGACCCCGGAACTGTGTTTTGATTACTCATATAGCTTCGTATCGTGTTTTTGGACTTGGCCGTATGCTCGGAATTGATTTCGAAAGTCCGTAGGTTGATTTGTGTTGTTTTTCCAAAAATTGGCAATTTGAAGTTGAAAAGGCTTGTCTACAGGTTGACTTTTAGCTATCGAGATCGGAGGTACCATTTGGAGTTGATTTGATAGGATTTAGACGTTTAGTTGTAATCCTAGAGATTCGTGAACTTTACTTTGAAATTCATTGTGTTTTATTGTTTGATTCATAGTTTTAGATGTTATTTTTGTATTTTGATCACGCGAGCAAGTTCTTATGATATTTTTAGACCTGTGCGGATGTTTTTTTCGATCCCGAGGGCTCGGATGAGTTTCGGACATGTTCTGAAGTATTTTAGACTGAAATTTGCAAAATCTAGTGTCTGGTGCCTCTGGTGTCGCAATTGCGAATACCAGGGTCGCATTTGCGACCTTAGCAGGAACCCACAGGTATCCCAATTCCGATGCCTCGGTTGCATTTGCGAAGAAGTCTTGGGTTGATCTCGGTTCGCATTTGCGATAGTCATCGTTGCTTTTGCAAGGGCAGCAAGGTTCGCAATTGGGAACCCATCTTCGTATCTGCGAAGAGCTTCCGAGGCCTGTCAGTGCAGCAATTGCGAGCTTTTCTTTGCAGTTTCGAGGGTCCTCAATTGTGAACACATATCGCAATTGCGATAACTGCAGATGAACATAAGGGCTGGAAATCGGGATTTCATCACTCATTCTCTCATTTTTAAACCCTAGACTCGGTAGGAGGCAATTTGGAGAGCGTATTTTCACCTACAAACTTTGGGTAAGTGATTCTAATTTATTTCTAATCATATTCCATCATATATCTTAGATTTAACATCAAAATCATATGAATCAAAGTGAAAATTTGTGAAACTTTGTTAAGTTTTTAAAAAATAAGAATTTGTGTTTTGAGAGTCTATTTGGACTTATATTTTGAAACTAATCATATATATGGACTCGTGGGGTCATGGATAGCGGAATCTACCATTGGACCCGAGTTTTGACCGGGCGAACCCCGGGTTGACTTTTGTTGACATTTTGAGAAAAGTTTAAAGATCTTAGCTTTATCATTGTAATTGATTTCCCTAACATTTTTTGATGATGTTAAATCGATTTTTGGTTGGATTTGAGCCATGTAGAGGCGAATTTTAGGGGAAAAGCTATTTTCGAGAGTTGAATTGTCCTAGTTGAGGCTAGTATCTTGCTTAATTTTGTATGGGGAAAACTACTCCTTAGGATTGGTAATGATTGATTCTTTTGTGCAATGTGAAAGTCGTGTACGCAAGGTGACGAGTAGGTACACGGGTTGTATGTGGTATTTGACTGGTCTAGGCTACTTATACGCTTTCCATGCCTTAATTTAATTGTCATGTCATGTTCTAAGTTCTCATAGTCAATCTATTCTACTTGTGTTAGTTTATCCGTACATGCCTTAAATGATTTCGTTAATACTTGTTCTACATCCTAATTGATAAATTGCTCTCATGCTTTAGTTGAACTTGTTGCCTCTTTTATTTTTACATGCTATCTCTTCATTGTTGATTATTATTATTTAAAGTTATTGTTCATGTTATCTCTTTCATTGTTTATTTTCATTATTTGAAGTCATTGTTATACGTTATCTTTTCTTATTGTGAGTTAGTCTTATGTAATATCGTAGTTATATATTATCTCTTTCTTTGTTGAATTATTTGGTATTGAAGTTGTGAAAGTCGTTAACACGTTGAGACAAACTTGTTCATTGTTGAGACATCTTTCTTGTTGAGCATTTTATATTCATTATTATTGTTGATATTCTTGTACACGTTGTGGTGGAGCCATAGGCTATTGTTGTGAAAATATTGATATTGCTGATTGTTGGCAAGTATTGATATATGGGCACTTGTGGTACGAGTTGTTATTGTGATGTGTTATTGACGCACATGCGACGGTATAAGACTTGGGGTTAATATGCATGAGGCGGTATAAAGTGGGAACTTATGTGTATGTTGCTTGTAGGGGAACTACGTGAAGCCATGCGGCATCATAAGATGGGCTAAAGTACGTGTAGCTATTTCGGAAAAACTATTTTCAAAACTTATTTAAATGTAAGGCTCACGCGGCGGTATAAGGAAAGAATGTGATTGAAATTGAGGAAAAGTAAATACGAGGCGGTACCTTGGTTGTGATTCTTGATTTATACGAGGCGGTACTTGGTTGTGATTCTTATTATACATGAGGCAGTACCTCGTTGTGATTCTTGTTGTTTATCTCATATTGCAATGAGTTTTGTTGGGAATGTTTCTTGTTATTTTGTTCTTCCTTGTTCTAGCAGTTGTTGTCTGTATATGATCATTGTGGTTCACTTTAGTTGCTTCTTCCATGTTTAGTTTCCGTTATTAATACACGTTGTTATCTTGCTTCATATCAGTTATTTCTCCGTTTTTCATTATTATTCTTTCTTATGTTTTCATTTTGCTTATTTATATCCTAGTAGGTGTCTTGACCTGGCCTCATCACTACTCTACCGAGATTAGACTTGATACTTACTGGGTATCATTATGGTGTACTCATACAATGCTTCTGCACATTTTTTGTGCAGATCCAGGTACGTTTGCCCGTGCCGGATGCTAGAGTTGATTTGAGTGGCTGCTTTTGGAGACTTCAAGGTATACCCGTTCCACATCCGCAGGCCTCCAAGTCACCTTCCTTTATTATTATTTCCTGCTGTATTTTCATTCCGACAGAGATGTAGTAGACCTTTTAGTTACTCTGTAGAACTTATGACTTAGTTCTACCGGTCTTGGGGAGTTTATTGTTGAGATTCTATTTCTGAAGTTTATATGAGTTTATCATACTAGTTTTTAGTATTTTGTTAATTATATCTGTCGAGTATCAAATGTTAGGCTTACCTAGTCATTGAGACTAGGTTCTATCACGACATCCTACAGAGGGAAATAGGGGTCGTGACAAAATCTATTTTTAATTTTTTAAGGAGGGCATGCCGAAAGTGGAAAGCCTACCACATGCCATATTCTACTATAACAGATGCTTAAGAGCTTAAGAGTTTTCGTTGGGCATGTCATCCTCGGAAAGGCAGTTCTCATTGGCTAAAACATATCGTTTCTCATCTTCTGTTAAAGATCGATTAGTTGCTTCGTCTTGTTCCCTAGCAAATTTGAGAATGAAGAATCTGCATCGCTTACTAGCATCCTATTATTTTCCTTCCGTATCTGCCTAACAGCAACCTCGTTTTCATCGTGGTCTCTTCAAGACATCCACATTGAAAATCATCTTGGTATAGAAGCACCTTTCTAAATACCTAACTAGTCGAGGCGACGACGCAGTCAACGAAAGCGCATTTCATGAAGCTGAATTGCGTCAGACCCAGTCAAATCCGAGTCAAGGTTGAATTTACACAGAAGGCGCCTTAGCACATTAAGCCTTCTGTGTAAATTTAAAAATACATGAAAGACGCATTTGCTAATAAAATCTTCCATTGATTTTAAAATTTACATTGAAGGTGCGACTAGTCAGCACGTCTTCTTCTCAATTATACTTAAGGCCACAAGTTTTAAAAGTCTACTTTTTTTCTTATACTCCATGTCGAGTCAAACTACCTCATCTAAATTGAAACGAAGGGAGTAGTAGAAAGCAATAAACTATCAACTAACGAGAATAAAATTACATATAAGAGTGAGAAGTCCTACAGTTATGATTTTCCCAATTGTTGGAATCTTTCCCGCTACGTTTTCTATAATTCTGCCTAATATTCTCTATTGATCATGAATACTTCACGTGTTATAATTCTCTCTCGAGTAACTATCACAATTTACTAGACATTCTCTCGAACTACGCTTGCTGGCACTATCTTACCGCTTATTATGACCACGTCAAGGATTTAGTATTCCGAAACCCATATTTAGACCTGGCGTATTTATTTCTCACATTCGTTAGGAGTGACGTTCAACAATCAACTAAAAATATACCCTTTTCCAAGCAATACATAATAAATAGGCACAAAAAGGATCCTTCAACCAACAAAAATAAATACGTATGCAAAGGCAGTATTTTATTAAAACGTAACGAAAATTCATCCTCAAAAGGGTTCAATTAACTCTAGATAAGAAAATTAGTTATTCATAATAGTATGTCAAATAATACTATAATTCATAACCAACAATGAAAATGGAAAGAAGAAAGTGAAAATGCATAGAATTATTCTCCGTCTGCTCCTTGTGTGATTTTGCCTCCAAAAGTATTGGGTAACTCTCAAAAAGTCATTCTTGGATGTATTTATATCAATTAGGCTTTTATGGGGTTAAACTATTCAATCATATCTCAGATAAAAAAGCTGGAACCTATACCTATGCTCGCACATCACGTTGTTGCAGACGAGCTCCCATCCTTTGAATTTTTCATTCCGCAAAGAGATTCGTGCCTTCGCTCTACTTTACTATTTTTGAATTTTAGTTGTCTCCTTTAGCGCGTATGCTTTCACGTGATGCATGTGACTGGACGAGCTCCCACTCTTTCCATCTTTTCTTTTTGCGTCAAATTGTCATCTCTTGATCACTTATCAATCAAACTTACTCTTATACATAAAAAATACGTAATGAATGTATTTCACTTTAAAAATCATATAACCTTCCGCAACTCACACGACAAAATAAGATGAAAATATGTTAAATAATTTTTGGTCTTTCATCATGAAGTTTAGCGTTTTATCGCACCATACAAATCTAATAGAAATTACAAAAAGAGTTACAGAGAGGACGAGTCAAATACAAGGACAATCTTTTAGGAGTAAAGGTATCCCCACTTTCAAGTAAAATATAATCAGCAATACTTCAAGGTAAAAATATTATTTTGGTCTAAACGTCAAAACTACAAAAAAAAAAAAAAAAAAATAACAAAAAATAAAAATAAGAAAAATGCACATGTTGTTTCTATTTGTCACAAAAGATAACATCTCAACCATTTTATCACTATATGAGACTTGGAGTACTAGGATTTTCAGAATTTGTCAACTTAACAAGGTATTCGTAATTGAAAATGCTTCGAATTTAAGTTATATATATGTGACTGTATAAAAAAAATATTGCTAGTTATGGTCAATTGGTTTTGTCATATTATTTACTTATCTTTTTAACGTACCACACTCAATATAAATAATTTGTCGTAGGTTTTTAAGTAACTTAATAGTTTAATATCTCTTTATACTATCAATATATTATATTTGAACTAATAGCTCATTGTAGTATGGAATTTCGGTAAAATTTTGGAAGAGTGTGGGTAAGGTGGGGTTGGAGTGGCTTACTGGGTTACTTAATGTCATTTTTAGGACGAAGAAGATGTCCGAAGAATGGAGAGTACGCTAATCCCTTGTGCAATAACAAGGCTGATATTCAAAATTGTAACAATTATCGGGGTATGAAGCTACTAAATCGTAATATGAAAGTCTGGGAGGGAATGGTGGAGTTGAGGATGAGGACGGGTGTGTCTATTTCCACGAACCAGTTCGAATTCATGCCGGGACGTTCGACTACAGAAGCTATTCAACTTGTTTAGGAGATTTTTAGAGTAGTATAGGGAAAGAAAGTGAGATTAACATGTAGTGCTCATCGACTTAGAGAAGGCTTGTGATAAAGTATCCAGTGAGGTTTTGTGCAGATGTTTGGAGGCTAGATGTGTTCATGTGCATACAGTAGCGCTATTAAGGAAATGCATGATAAGGCTCGAGTGAGGACAATAGGAAGGAGACTAGGAACACTTTCCAGTTGTGATGGGGCTGCACCAACGGTCAACCTTCAGCCCATTTTATTTTCCCTGGCAAACAACGCACTGATGTGCCACATTCAAGGGGATTGATGTGGTGCATTTTATTTTACAGATGATATTTTACTGATTAACGAGACACGAAGGGGTGTTAACGCGGGGTTAAAGATTTGGAGGCAGATTCTGGGGTCTAAAAGTTTCAAGCGACAAGAATCAAGACAGAATACTTTGAGTGCGAATTCAATAGGGCGACTGATCAGAAAGTGGACTAAGACGTGAGGCTCGATTCACAAATTATTTTTAGGAGATTGACGAGGATATCACACATCGTATTTAGACGAGATGGATGAAATATATGCTTGCTTCTGGTGTTTCTAATGATAAGAAAATATCATTAACCTAATAGACTTGAAAAGCGTTGCCCCACCCAAAGATCATGTGTTATAATAATTATTTGTTTGATGAAACCCATTCTCAAAAGCTAGCGGCAGTGTTGATATGGTGGTGACAGGTCGTGACGTGGTGATTGGTAGTAATGACTACTACCGGTAGCAATTGGTGGAAGTGGCTAGCGATAGAATCGGACACGTTGGTTGTATGTAATAGAGGCTGCAATGATAGTTTATAATTATACCTGGTAATGGATAAATGTGATTATAAGCGTGAAGATATCACATTTGCATAAAATATTTTAAAGAACGAGATCTAAATTAACCAACCATATTCTAAACAAAATCTGTTGGGAGAATAAGGAGAAATTTCTCTCGGCCTTCCTGCCAAAAACTCAAAAAAAGTAGTGTCACCAGTCACCGGCGTACTGTCTCTTATCTTTTGGGCTGATAATCTTAATTAATTCCCACTCGTGAATAAAAAGCTTTATTGTCGTATTTCCAAAAATTGACTGACTGATGGTGACAGCTTAGATAACACTGGCACCTCTCTCACGCGCTTTTCACATTTAAGGTTTCACCATTAACCACGCCCCTCTCCAAATCCTCACTCTTGACTGATTACACTTTCTACAATCCTCACCTATGTTTTTTCTTTCCTTCGATGTTACTTTTTCGTGTTCATAATAAGTGATTTTTAATTTTTTATTTTAATTTTAAATAAATATACTATTTACATAATGAAGAATAACTTAATTTTGGTTTTTTAAATTTGTCTTTATTTGCATAAAATATATAAATTTTAATTAAAAATAATTTAGTTAAAATACTTAATTATTTTCTAAAAATTAATATTTTATTAAATAAGTATGTCAAAAGCAAAAAGATCACTTATAGGGGATGAGGAAGGAATAATACTTTAGTAGTACTCCACTATAGTAAAAGTCAAACGTCAAGAACAGCAAATATACAACTGTCTAAGGAAGGATCTAACGTAGTACTTTTCCGTACAGACGCTTATTCAAGTATCTTTAAAGCTCCACGTTCCTTGACTTTCCACAAGCTTCCTATTGGGAAGTACTATAGAACTCACATCTTAGGAAGTGCATCTAATTAAAATTCGTTTTATGGAAATGAATATTTGGCACTAAAATTCAACATATTCAAAACATGAGTGTCATGCTAAGATGAGTGTTACAATCTATACAAGTTTAGAAATGATTACTTTTAATAGAAAATGTAAGAAGCATATCGAAGACAAAGTGAGATAAAATCGCTTGATACGATTTGGTCACGTTTGCGTCAACCTTGTGATGTTTTAAGTGAGAAACTATAAAAAAAAATGAAATAGACTTAAAATCACGTGAAAAGAAATTATTGTGAAAAACCTATCATCTCTCCAAATTAACATAGAAAATAGAAAAATGAAACAAAAATATTAATTAAATAGGAGATACATGTTAATTGGGACTATCTTAATCATGTTAATACGTTTATTATAAGTTAATCTTATGCTTTTCAAGAGTCTTTTAATTGAGAATTTAATTATTATTATTATTATTATTATTATTATTATTATTATTATTATTATTATTATTTCTTTTGCTTCACCTATCTCACTATCTTACTGTTGTGCTGCTTCTTTTCTTTTTCATGCTTTTTTCGAGTTGATGGTCTATCGAAAATAATTTGTCTACTTTCACAGGGTATGGGTAAGATCTACATACACACTATCCTCCCATACCTTATTTGTAGAATTTTACTGAGTTTGACATGGTCACCGATAATCATATTATTGATCTCAATTTTCTTGACATCAAAGTCGTTGGTGTTTTCAAATGTCACACTCCATCTCTACCGACAACTCACTAAAGAAACTTGAAATCAATTTCTCGAGTTATACTGCATCTTGCGGTTGTGATATTTACACATGGTTTAAACTACAAGTAGATTATCAAGAGAGATAAAAATCAACTCGACCTTGATTTTAATTGCGAAATTTAGGATAAGTTTATAATAAGGAAAAAAGATTCTGTCGTTTGTTTACCCTTAATTATGAGTAACAATTAAATTTATATGTGGTTTTGAGGATATACTTGGTCTGATACAATTAAAGAATGAACCATAAATAAAGATTAAATTCAACAAGTAAGAGAGTAAGCAAACCACCAATATTGAATAACTCAGCTGTAGTGGAATCTTCTAAGATGAACGAGAATGAAATTAGTATTCAAAGAGAGTAGTTAAAATATGCCAAACTTTGTATATTGGTCGTGTCTTGTCCCCGTCCTTTTTACAGTAGGGCTGCCTATTTATATAGGAAGGGAAAAGAATTCTATACAAGGTAAAAGACTTATTTACAAGGTAAAAAATTCCTAAAATTAATGAGTTCAACGTCTTTGCTGACTTGGGCCGCGATTCCCGCCGAGATGTTTACATATCACGAGATTTTCGGTCCTTCCGTTACGCAAATCTGATATTTTTACCATAAGATGTTTTACCCGGACCGGTCCCGATAATCTCATCTCGAATGCCTTGGCTTCGAACTTCGTCCTGATGACGTCCGACCTCGAACTTCCCTTCTCGATGTATCGGTCTCGACCTACCGGATGGCGACCTCAATCGACGACGGTCTTCAAAACCCACAACCGTTGCTCCCTATGCAAGCGATCGTATTCGAGCCCATACAGATAGTATCCTCATTTTTTGGAGAGTAATGACAAGAAACGATATGAGCCACCGCTTTCAAGATTAGGTTAAGTGGAGACATACTTATAGCAAACGACACGGAATTCGAAACGTCAAATCAGATAACACAAAACGTCTTGTTGATGAATGACGGTAGCATGATGACGCATGTGGCCACTATCAAAAAGGTCTTTTCGTGTACCAGCTGGCGACAAACCCTGTGATCCCTGCAAATACCAATTAATGCTTTCTCATTTCGTGTATTGAACCACCGCTTTTGAAATGTATAAATAGCCCCCTCATTCTTCAATTTTCAAGTTTGTGTCGTTTGAATACCATATTGCCCAAGTTCTCTAAACTCTGTTTTTCAAGTAACTTCTCTTTCTACACTTGCATCTACTCGCTTTTCATCTCTTTAATTTCAATGGCGAAAACATCTAAATCGGTTCCTCAGAAGCAACAACCTTCTTCCTCTCAACTCGCTAAAGAGGCCGAGCCTGTCATTGCTGAGGAAACTTCGACAGAGCCTCCACTAAAAGCTTTCGTACCGGTCGGATGCTCAATCGGCTCCGACTTTAAGGTAGAGAAGGCTTCCTTAGTGCCGGACCGGGGCGAACCGGTTGTTAGGTATATTATCTCAATCACGAGCAAAACCCTTGATAGGGTGAAAATGGAATGTAACTGGGTTGGCAAAGATGTGGTAGTCCCCTCTCCGGACGAGGCGATTACCACCCATGTGGAGGGCTATTTGAGTGTTTACACTTACCCCTTCATGTTGGGACCTTTGGACCCCATTATTGTCGCCTTTTGCAACAGGTACAATGTTACACTGGGTCAGATTCACCCTTCCGTTTGGTGAATAATTCATCTTTTTCGTTTTTTTTGTGAGTAAGGTCGATGGGCATTCTTTCACCATCGATCATTTACTAGGGGGACTAATAAAACTTGCTCGCCGGGCTAGCAAAGCCTCGTTTTCGAGCATTGACGAGGACAAGGACCAGGGTTGGATGAGCCGATTCGTTCGAATAAGGACGTCGGGCCTAATCCCTGCAGAAGATATGTCGTTCCCTTAAAAGTGGAACATGAACCGTAAGAATCATTTTCCTATCCAAATTCATCTATTTTTTTTCCTTTGATATCTTATTAACACACTTTGTAAGATGCAGCCGTTTCTCAAATGCCGGCTGCGATTCAGCACTTGGAAGAGTGGGTCCGGAAGGTGGTAGCTCAAAGGACCTACTTAGAGCGCGTCTGGCGTGAGATATCGAAAGGTCTATGGGAGGCCAAAAATCAAGGTGAGACCGATAATGCTCATACTTCACGCTTTATGTGATCGGTGCTGCTGTTAACTCATTTCCTCCTTTCTTTGCAGGTCTATCGAAGTACGCTGAATTGAGGCCGACGTCCCCCGGTAGAGAGGTTCCCTGCCCTCCCTCTGTCTCGGAGAAGGAGGAAGAGAAGAAGAGAAAAGAAGTCCCCGGTCCCTCTGAGCCCGGGAAAAAGAGAATTAAGAAGAAGAGCATAGCTCGTAAGCCCAGAATTGCCGACTTGGCTATCCGATTGAGCGATGACTCCGAGGAAGATAGGGACCTCGGTATTTCAAGCGACGAGCCATCTCGGGCAGTCCCTGAGCCGAGGACCGATGAAGCTTGCATTCCTCGATGTAGAGGACCTCGATGCAGGGGTGAGAACCAGGGTTTGCGCCGATGCAGGGGAGGCAGTACAGGGAACCTCAGATCTCCCAAAAGCAATGAACTCTCCTTATTTCTCGGAGGCAACCTTCAATGAAGCCCGGGCTGCAAGGATGCATATGTCGAGCAAAGGCCACGTACCGGTAGGGTCCCTTGAAGACTTTTTCGACGGTGTGCCATCGGCTGACACCTTCGGGCTCGAAGTGCCGAGGAAGAGTCCCTCGGCTGAGACGAGCGGGGTATCTATCGGTCCCAAGTTGGTCGATAGATTTCCCGCTCCGAGTTCCAATCCTGATCGGAAGAGGATAATAAAGTTCGCCATTCCCGAAGATGCTAGGGCTCTAGCCGCGCCTGTGGGCATGGCTAGCTACCTTCGGTGTCTGGTGACCGAGGAAGATCAGGCTGCAATGGATGCGGTAGATGAGGCCTGTTTATTCAATGAGGCTCAACAGGCAGCAAATAAGGTAAAATTTCTTACAGGCTTTGTTTGGTGTTTGTTACCTTATTCTTCGACTTGTACTGACCGTTTTTTTTGTTTTCATATTTGTAGTCTTCGGTGCTTCATCATGAGACTTTCCTTCGGCTAAGGGAAGAAAAGGCACATCGTCGGCGACTCGAGGGGGAGATGTCGACTCTTCGGGCCGAGTTGGACTTCTTGTGCAGGGAAAATGATAAAACACTCAACCAGCTGGGGCAACAACTTGACCGAGTAAATAAATTCCGATCCGCATTTAGTGAGGCCAAGGCAGAAACCAGTGAATGGAGAGCTAAGGCCGATCTGCTGACTTCGGAAAAGGAGACCCTCCAGGCTCGCGTAGTCCCTTTGGAAGAACAAGTTTCGGAGGCACAAGAGAAAATCGGGACTCTGACTAAGAGCACCGATACACCTCAGTCCCAAGTCGAGACGCTCATTTCGGATCATGATGTTCTGGTCAACGAGCTGCAATCGGCAAAATCCGAGATTGCCATGTCTAAAGCTGATGCCGATGATCTGATAGCTCAATACAGGACCGATGCTGAGGCTGCCCAAGAGCAATCAAAGATTCTGGTTGAGTATGCCAAGTGCCAAACCCGTCTTTCCGTTCTCGAGGAGTTACAAGCTATCCACCGAGGTCGATGATGTAGCAAAGATTGAAGCCGATGCTAGAAAGCGGGCCTTCCCTGAAGAAGAAGAAGATTCTGAGAATTCTGATTGATGTCGTCTGTTGTATAATATGTCTTTCTAGGATTCTCATCATTTTCTTTTGTAACACACTTTATTTTGTATATATAAAAGAATTCCCCTTTTTTGTCTGATTCTGTTATGAAATTTCCAATTTGCAAACTTTCCTGCCTCCCAGGCTCAGTTAAGACTTAGCTTATTTCCCAATAGATTTTCTCCTTTCTTGGCCGATTGGATAAGGCCTAAGCCTCCAAAGGGGATCGAGATTTGCCTTGATAGGTCTTATTCCTTTTCGAATTTTGTTAATTTGACATGGCCTTGGCCCGTTAAAAAAAAAAATCGGATCTGTCTTAACGGATCTCAACTCGATTCGGCCTTATCCTTTTACGAGTTCAGATTCGCCTTAATAGGTCTTATTTCTTTTCGAATTTCATTAGCTCAATGCGAACTTGGACTATTAGGAAATCGGGACTCTGCCTTAGCAGATTTTGTTCCCTTTTGAATTTTACTGACTTGATTTGGCCTTAGCCCTTTTAAAGAATCACGGTCTTGCCTTGGCAAGTTTCAATCATCCTCGAATTTAACTCGATTCGGCCTTAGCCCTTTATAAATTGGGATTTACCTAAGTAGGTCTTACTTCCCTTCGAGTTTCATTAACTTGATACGGCCTTGGCCTTTCAAAAAATTGAGGTTTGCCTTAATAGGTCTTATTCCCCTCTGATTTCCGCGCGGAGTTCTGAACAATGTTAGTTTTCGACAATGTAATGAAAATTGAAGTGGCCCTTGGGCTCAGAGACAAAATATCGGTGCCAAAGAACTTTTATTAGCATTCATGTGCTTGTACAATTTTGCTTAAGGGGTAGATCAATCTATTTGGGCATGGTACTTTCGACCGTTTGACCCTTACATTGGTTCCTAATGATCTATGAGGAGTCCCCCCGAATTGAAGTAGCTAAGCAAAGATTCGAGGTAGACAAGCAATCTCTAGATATTCAAGGTCGATCGAAGTTGTGCACCAAATATTATTATCTTCGATAAATGACCGATCTAAGTTAACACGATTCCCGGTTGCCTCATTAAAAACCTTACCGTAAAACCGAATTTGGGACAAAACTGGTCGAAGGGAAAAAGAGTGCAACGCGTGCTTTCAATCCTAATATCCTGTGCTTCAAGGTTTTAATCAATACCTGCAGATGTTAGTAACATAAAACAAGCAAATGAAAAAAGAAATTTCTTACCTTAACAATAGTATCGTTTCAGGTGGCTCACATTCCAATTGTTTGGCAGTTGTTTGCCATCCATGGTTCCAAGCTTGTAAGATCCCTTTCCGGTAACCTTCAAGATAATGTAGGGCCCTTCCCAATTTGGTCCTAGCTTCCCTTCGTTCGAATCTCGATTGTGGGGTGTGATTCTTCTGAGTACCAAGTCCCCAACGTTGAAGTATCGAAGATGGGCTCTCCGGTTGTATACCTTTCAATCTTTTGTTTTTGTGCTGCCATTCGAAACAAAGTCTGCTTCCCTTCTCTCATCCAATAATTCTAGATTGATGTTCATAGCTTCTCGGTTCGACTCTTCAGTTGTGTATCTGAACCTGATGCTTGGTTCGCCTACTTCGACTGGTATTAATGCTTCAGCACCGTATACCAGGGAGAATGGAGTGGCCCTGGTGCTGGTTTTCTCGATTGTGCGATATGCCCATATAACTTCGGGCAGTATTTCTCTCCATTTTCCCTTTGCATCGGTTAACCTTTTCTTCAAGTTTCGAATTATGGTTTGTTGGTCGACTCAGCCTGTCCATTGCCGCTGGGGTGATATGGCGTCGATAATATTCTCTTGATCTCGTTGTCTTTGAAGAACTTCGTCACTTTGCTTCCAATGAATTGCTTGCCATTATCGCACACGATTTCTGACGGCATCCCAAACTGGCAGATGATGTGGTCCCAGATGAAGTCGATCACTTCCTTTTCCCTAACTTTTTTGTATGCCTGTGCTTCAACCCACTTGGAAAAGTAGTCAATCATAAAAAGAATAAATTGAGCTTTACCTGGTGAACAAGGGAGAGGGCCGACGATGTCCATCCCCCATTTCATGAATGGCCATGACGATAGAACCGAATGCAATGTCTCTCCGGGCTGGTGGATCATTAGTGCATGCCTTTGGCACTCGCTGCACTTGCGTACGAACTCCTTCGTATCTTTCTCCATATCGATCCAATAGTAACCGGCTCGAATTATTTTTCGAACCAAGGATTCGGAGCCAGAGTGATTCCCACACGTGCCCTTCATGTATTTCTCTTAAAATATACTTGGTGTCGCCGGGCCCAAGACATATTGCGAGGGGGCCTCCGAATGTCCTTCTGAATAGGGTTCCATCACCGGATAAATAGAATCGTGCTACCTTTGTGCGTAGCGCTCTCGATTCTTTGGGATCTGAAGGGAGTTTACCTGAATTGAGATACTCTATGTACTTGTTCCTCCAATCCCAGGTCAAGCTTGTCGAGTTAATTTCGGCATGGCCTTCTTCCACCACCGACCTCAAAAGTTGTACGACCTTTTCGGACTCGACCTCCTCATCTTCGACCGATGATCCCAAGTTGGCGAGGGCATCGGCCTTACTATTTTGTTCTCGCGGTATGTGCTGTAAGGTCCACTCTTTAAACCTATGTAGTGTGACCTGAAGCTTGTCCAAATACCTCTGCATTTCCCCTTCTCTAACTTCGAAAGTCCTGTTTACTTGATTGACTACGAGGAGGGAATCGCATTTGGCCTCGATTATCTCTGCTCCCAGGTTTTTGGCCAGCTCTAAACCTGCAATCATAGCTTCATACTCTGCTTCGTTGTTAGTTAATTTTACAGTTTTAATAGACTGTCATATTGTATTCCCAGTTGGGGGCCTTAGTACGATACCAAGCTCCGATCCTTTCGAATTGGAGGCGCTGTCTATGAACAGAGTCCACACTCCCGAAGGAGTCCTCGATTCGGTCATCAATTCTCTCTCGACCTCGGGTATTAGAGACGGCGCAAAGTCGGCGACGAAATCTGCCAGCACTTGAGATTTGATCAAGGTTCGGAGCCGATATTCGATATCGTACCCGCTTATTTCGATGGCCCACTTGGCCAGTCAGCCTGATAGCTCAGGTTTGTGCATAATATTCCTCAGGGGATAAGTTGTTACTACACATATGGGATGGCATTGGAAGTAGGGTTTTAGCTTCCTAGAGGCACTCAATAAAGTGAGTGCTAACTTTTCCAAATGTGGGTATCGAGTTTCGGCCTCACCTAAGTTTCTACTGACATAATAAATGGGAAACTGCGCACCATGTTCTTCTCGGACCAGGACCCCGCTTACCACTACTTCCGAAACAGCGAGGTGGAGGTATAATTGCTCACCTGTTTTTGGCGTATGCAACAAAGGTGGACTAGAAAGATACCTCTTAAGTTCTTGTAACGCGCGCTGACATTCCGGACCCCATGAGAAGTCGTTCTTATTTTTCAGCAAGTTGAAGAATTGGTGACTCCTGTCGGATGACCTTGAGATGAATCGGCCTAGGGCTGCTATCCGACCTGTCAGCTTTTGCACAGCTTTCACACTGTCTACAATTGTTATATCTTCGATGGCTTTGATTTTTTCGGGGTTAATTTCTATACCCCGATTCAAGACCATGAAACCAAGGAATTTTCCCGAGCCCACTCCAAATGCACACTTCTCCGGGTTCAACTTCATGTTGTACCGTTTCAACACATTGCACGTTTCCTGCAAATGGCTCAAATGGTCCTCTGCTCACAGGGACTTAACTAACATGTCATCAATGTAAACTTCCATTGTTTTTCCTAGTTGTTCCTCGAACATCTTATTTACTAGGCGTTGATAAGTAGCCCCCACATTTTTTAACCCGAATGGCATCACGTTGTAACAATAAGTACCATACTTATTGATGAAGGACGTCTTTTCTTGATCATCCTTGTCCATTCGTATCTGGTTATAACCAGAGTAAGCATCGAGAAAGCTAAGGGTCTCGTGGCCAGTGGTAGCATCGATCATGCGATCGATGTTGGGCAAGGGAAAAGAATCTTTAGGGCACGCCTTGTTCAAATCTTTATAATCTATGCACATTCTTATCTTATTTCCCTTTTTAGTAACTACAACTACATTTGCTAGCCATTCCGGGTATTTAACTTCCCGGATGGACCCTATATTCAAAAGCTTAGTTACCTCATCCTTGATGAATGCTTGTTTGACTTCGGATTGAGGCCTCCTCTTTTGCTTGACCGGCCGGAATTTTCGATCGATGCTCAATTTGTGAGTTGTGATTTCTGGTGGTATCCCTGTTATGTCAAGATGGGACCAACTGAAAGAATCTTCGTTAGCTAGAAGAAATTGAATAAGTTTGGCCCTGAGCTTGGAGCTTAGGCCCGAGCCCAGGTATACCTTTCGATCCGGCGAGTCGCCTCGGAGTGAAATTTGCTCGAGTTCTCGACTGTTGACTTGGTTGCATCGGACTCGTCGAGACCGATGAACGATCGGGGAACCCCATATTCGTCATCTTCGAGATGATCCTGCTCACCTTCGTTTGTTGAAGGTAGTGCCTGTGATTGCTATTTGGTTCTTTGGGAAGGAGCGGTTGGTTTCGGCTCTGCTTCTTCTACTGCGAACATCTCTCTCGCAGCGTGCTGTTCTCCGTAAATGGTTACGATCCCATCAGCCGATGCGAATTTCAACATCTGGTGCAGTGTTGAGGGTACTGCTATAATATCATGAATCCATGGCCTCCCGAGCAAGGCATTGTACCTCATATCTCTTTCGATCACGCAGAATTTTGTTTCCCGAATAGTATCGGCGGTGTTCACCGGCAACGTTATTTCCCCTTTGGTTGTCTCGCAAGCTATGTTAAAACCATTGAGAATTCGAACTTCAGGAATAATCCGGTCTGTCAATCCTAGCTGTTCGATAACCCACGATCGGATTATATTGGCTGAACTACCATGATCGACAAGTACACGCTTCACCCTAGTTTTGTGTACAAGCATCGATATTACTAAGGCGTCGTTATGGGGTTGCATGACTCCTTCTGCATCCTCTTCGCCAAAATACAAAGCTCCCTCCATCACATAATCCCGAGTGCGCTTTTCGCGGGTGATAGATATTTTGGTGCGTTTTAATACCGGACCTTGGTGCGTATCTATCCCACCGATTATCATATTGATCGTGTGCTGAGGCTCCTGGTTTACTGGTCTATTCCTGTTCCCGTAATGATTTTTGGCTCGGTCGCTCAAAAACTCTCGAAGGTGCCCATTTTCGAGCAACCGCGTCACCTCTTCCCTTAACTGTCGACGGTCTTCTGTCTTATGCCCATTTGTGCCATGGTACTTACATATCAAGCTGGGGTCTCTCTTAGCTGGATCTGATTGCAGCGGTCGAGGCCACTTGGTATCCTTAATGTGACCGATGGCCGATACGAGAGTCGCTGAGTCGACATTGAAGTTATATTCGGACAGTCGTGGTGCTTCTCGGTGACCAGCAGCTCTCTCGAAGTTATTTCTTGCCAATGGTCCTCGGTTCCTTCGATTAAGATCATTCCTCCTTTCCTGTCTCGGGGAACCCTGCCTCACTGGAATGGCTTTTCGATCTCCAGGATATGGTCGATGCCTGTCTATGTTCGATCTTGGCTCTCGGTAAATATCTCTTTGAATCGTATTGTGAGTTCTGATGGGGTAAGTGGATCCTGAGGGGGCTCCAAGTTGATCGTCCTCGACCCTAATCTTCGACTGGTATTGGTTGTATATATCTGCCCAAGTAGCAGCCGGATATTCAATCAAGCTTTGCTTAAGTTGTTGTGAAGCCGTTGAACTACGGGCGTTGAGCCCTTGGGTGAAGGCCTGTACACCCCAATCATCAGTGACCGGTGGTAGGTCCATCCGTTCCATCTTAAAGCGAGATACAAATTCCCTCAGCATCTCGTTGTCTCTTTGCCTAACTTTAAATAAGTTCGATTTCCGTGTCTCGACTTTGATGGCACCCGCATGAGCTTTTATGAAGGTGTCCGCAAGCATGGCAAAAGAATCGATGGAATTCGGGGGCAAGTTGTGGTACCAAGTCATTGCTCCCTTTGACAAGGTCTCTCCGAATTGTTTTTAAGAGAACGGACTCAATCTCATCATCTTCGAGATCATTTCCCTTTATGGCGCATGTGTATGCCGTTACATGCTCATTTGGGTCAGATGTACCGTTGTACTTGGGGATTTCCGGCATGCGAAACTTCTTTAGTATAGGTTTTGGGGTAGTGCTTGATGGGAAAGGTTTTTGCACGAACTTCTTCGAATCTAAGCCTTTCAACACCGGGGATGCTCCTGGAATCTGATCCACCCTCGAGTTATATGTTTCTACCTTTTTGTCATTAGCTTCAATCTTCTTCTCGCCTGACTCGACTCGCTTGGTCAGTTGTTCAAGCATCTTCATGATCCCGGGATTTGCCTCCGATCCGTTTTCGTTCGGTTCCGCCGTGACTGGTTCGTTTTCGGGGATGGCTTCTCGAGAAGAACCAGCTTCAACCCTATTCGAGACCTGACTCCGACTTTGCAACTGAGCAATGGCCTGCTGGGCTTGTAACATGTCAAATATCATTTTGAGACCGATCCCGTCTCCCTCGTCGTTTTGAGTTGTTGAGCGGTATTCTCTTTGAACACAGTTCGACGGGCCAGAAGTCTGATCCACATCGATCGCCTTTTGAGAATTGGCGTCGACTGGAATTTCATTACCGGGGGTCACATTGTTGTTTTCGCCCTGGTGGTCAAACTCGCCATTGACGAACTGAGGCACAGATTGTAAGCGCGACATGATTGCGTTATAACTTGAAACCAAAAGATTCTGCAAAGAACAAGCGTAGAATAGTGTGTGTAACAGAAAATTGTATCAAACGTTCACTATTATCCTTAGCCCCACGGTGGGCGCCAAACTGTTTACCCTTAATTACGAGTAACAATTAAATTTATATGTGGTTTTAAGGATATGTGACTTGGTCTGATACAATTAAAGAATGAACGATAAATAAAGACTAAATTCAACAAGTAAGAGAGTAAGCAAATCACCAATATTGAATAACTCAGCTGTGGTGGAATCTTCTCTGAACGAGAATGAAATTAGTATTCAAAGAGAGTAGTTAAAATATGCCAAACTTTGTATATTGATCGTATCTTGTCCCCGTCCTTTTTACAGTAAGGCTACCTATTTATATAGGAAGGGAAAAGAATTCTATACAAGGTAAAAGACTTATTTACAAGGTAAAAAATTCTTAAAATTAATGAGTTCAACGTTTTTACTGACTTGGGCCGCGATTCCCGCCGAGATGTTTACATATCACGAGATTTCCGGTCCTTCCGTTACGCAAATCTGATATTTTTACCATAAGATGTTTTACCCGGACCGGTCCCGATAATCTCATCTCGAATGCCTTTGCTTCGAACTTCGTCCTGATAACATCCGACCTCGGACTTCCCTTCTCGATGTATCGGTCTCGACCTACCGGATGGCGACCTCAATCGACGACGGTCTTCAAAATCTACAACCAATGCTCCCTATGCAAACGATCGTATTCGACCCCATACATCGACATTCCTAGGAAACACGAGTAGAAGAACAACTACCTGTTCGAAATGTGTCTTTGCAAGTGTTCCATGAATTTTCATACTTTTGGATGTCATACTTCAATATTTCTCATAACATTATTGCAAGCAACTAGCAAGTTGTTTAAAAAGGTTAATCAAAACGATCAATTACAATCAGTACCTATAGATAGTTTATCATGATAAGTAGCTGGTAATATAACCTTGCTGGCGACTCCCCTAATATTGTGAGAAGACCAATTAACTTTATATTTTTATGACAAGATTAACTATACTTAGTCTTTGTTAGTGTTGATTTTAAGTAAAACTGAATTGCCTAAGAACCTGGTTCTTTAATTTGGATATGTGATTTAAGTACTGAACATAACTGCAGATAAATAGAGAACATCAAAATTTTACGTGAAAAATTACCCGGTTCAAAAGGTGCACAAACACAACGTATTCCAATTAAATTTAACTCCAAACTCCACTAAGACAAATGAGCCAAAATATTCAGATTACAACACTTGCAATCCAAGATGTTGTTAGGGTTTTGCTCTGATTTTCTTGGCATACTAGTATAAGAACCCGCGCAATGCGCGGATAATTTGACATAATACTGTTTAATGATCCCTTACAAAATTGATTTTAGTCCAGGATCACTGGCCCGACAATATATTCAATCTGAATTCTCTAGTGATAAATGGAACCATTTTAGAACTTGATTCTTTGACACTTATAGTGCTGATGATAAAAGGAATATTTCCCAAGAATTTTATGAAATTTGTTCTTCGCATAACAAAGTGATGTATTTTGTTCCTTGGTTTATAACCACTTGTGTGCCATTATATGTTAAAGTCCTAAGTTTTAATGCCTGTGCATCTGTCCTTATTAAGAATTTTTGATTATATAAATCATCCTGAAATTTTTAAATACACTTAACAATAGTAAGCATTTCATGGGCCACAGTAGCATAATTTTTCGGGGCCTCGGTCCATTTACCTGAGTAGTATCTTATCAGATACTCTTTCGTGTCAGGAGGGTTAACCTGTTTTAAAATACCCGAAAGCCAATATTAGAAGCATTTATTTCTATAATCTTTTTCCATAAAAGATTAGCTAAGGCTAAACATGGAAGGGTAGCGACTGGTTTTAAATCTAAACTAGCTAGCTTATCAGTCACTAGTTTTATTAACTTTATAAAATTATGATCTAATATATCATATTAACTTAATAAATATTAGTTGTATTTTATTATTTAATATAGTGCAAAAATATAATACAATCTATACAAAATTAAAGGATACATCATATAGTAATCAAATAAATTATTTGATCCTTTTTATTTTTATATTGAATTAGCAAGTACTTAGTACTATTGATAATTTTCTTGAGTGTTATTTATTTATCTTTTATTTTTTAATTAATTTAAAATATAAATATCATAAAATTATCTCTATCTCCCTCTTTTCGTACATTTCTTTCTATTTTTGTAGTTAATTAAAAATTTAAATAATGTAATTATTTTTTACTAAATTATAAATTTTAAATTTATCAAAAGTATAAAGAGATAAACATGCGCGCGCGCACACGCACACGCACACGCGCGCGCGCGCGCACACGCACACGCGCGCGCGCGCGCACACACACACACACACACACACACACATATATATATATATATATATATATATATATATATATGCTTATCTTATGTATAATATCCTAATAGTATCTTTCTATTTTTCTAT
>MCJB01020958.1:354832-378646 GCA_002018475.1 Nicotiana obtusifolia
CTCCCAAAAAAAAAAAAAAATATATATATATATATATATAAAAGTAAATGTGGAGGAAAAAGATTACTGGTTTAAAACTCACTGTTATTTTTTTATATATATATAAAAATGCAAGTTTCTGAACTTCAATTTCATTTTTACTATTCTATATATACCGAAAAACATTTATAGGGACAGTTAAGTACAATATCAAATCCTCTGTTGTCTATTTCCCAACAGTATACATTTTGTTAGAGTAGTACTCTCTCCGGTTCATAATAAGTGATTTTTTGAATTTTTTATTTTGGTTCAAAATAAGTGTCATTTTTACATAATTAGGAATGAATTAATTTTAGTTTTTTAAATTTTTTCTTATTTACACATCTTAATGTGTCAAATTAATAATATATAAATTTTGATTAGGAATAATTTAATCAAAATACTTATTTATTTTCGATGAGTTAGTATTTTATTAAAGGGTGTGCCAGATCACGGACCAAAGTAAGTAACCTTTACCAATCATCTGAGCAATTGCATTTTTCTTATACAAGGTCCATGCTAAAATGACAAGAAAAGGGACAAGCCAGAATTGGTAGGTGTGTTATTCCAACGCGTATTTCGCTTCTCAAAAAACAGAAAAAAAAGAATCTTCTGTTTGGGATGTGGAAACTGGAAAGCATACTTTTCCAGGCGAAGAATACTCCGAGGCGTATAAAAGAAACAAATAATAAATGGGTGTATATTTCGAATTTTCCACATTGGAGGCGATGCTGATTAAAAAGATTGGAAAAAAGAGAAGCAAAAAGCACCGACTTTACGTTGTCGGGTGGACTGGTAAGCCATACAACTTTCTTATATCAGCAAGAGGTGTCATCAAACTGCTCTATAGTCAACTTGAAAAGTATACACGTTTGAGGGATAAGATTGTTACCAAAAGATGAGATAAGCACACACATATTATATTTAGTTCTTTCTTTTTTTTTTACTTTTTGGAAATGGTAAATTTACAAATTTATGCGTTTGTATTTAAATGGTAAAATGGACTGAGTTTAGGTGGATCAAAATGCATTGAATCAATAAATAAAAAGAAAATGATACTTAGAACTCTTTTTAAAGATTTAATGATCAAAATGCTCTCTTTTTTTGAAAAAGACAAAACATGTCCCTTTATATGCCTAAGCTTCACCAAATGTCATACTCCTTTTTTTCTTTGTTTTTTCTTTGGTTTTTTGTTCTTTTTATTTTTTAATTTTTTCGTATTTTGTTGTTATTTTTTTCACTTTGTTTTTCTTTCTTTCTAATAAAATTATGCACTCTTATTTATTTATTTATTTATTTATTTTGTAGTTATTTTTTCTTTTTATTTTTTATTCTTTCTAGTAGTAACCACTCTTAATTTTTCTCCATGTATTTTTATTTTCCTAATAAAAACTCTCGGTTCAAAATATTTTATCACTTTTTTTAAATTATTATTTTTCATCTTAATTTTTATGTTATTTTTCAGTAAATTATTTCGCCAAAAGCTATTATCACTTTCTTTCACTTTTGTTTTTATTTTTTATTTTTAAATGAATCTTAAAATTTGTATTGGGATACCTTCTATACAATTACTAATCGATAATAATTATTGAGAGTTACCATGCTACTCTTTTTTATGTTTTTAATTTTTTATTTAATATTTGTAGATTTTTAATTATAGTTTTCTAAGAAATTTTAGGTTTTTTAAAATAAAAAAATTTAACACTCTTATTACCTTTTGTGCTCTTTTTAATTAAATCTATAATCCTAAATTTGGTATGCTATGCTTATCATGGTATATCAATGTGTAGTATACCAAGAATACTAAGAATACCATCATTCAATAGTAATTATGATATATCAATATATAATATACCAAGAATATTGAGAATATTATCATTCAATAATAATTATGATATACCTATTTGTGGTATACCAAGAATATTGTGGATACAATTTAACATACCACTAATATACTAATGTGTAGTATACCAAAAATATCGAGTATACCATTTAACATACTCAAACAAAGCATACCATGATTCAACACTAGTCATGGTGTACTAATATGTAGTAAACCAAGAATATTCAGAATATCATCATTAAACAATAATCATGGCATACCAAGAATATAGAGAATACCATCATTCAACACTAATCATGGCATACTATTGTGTAGTATACCAAGAATATTATGGATAGTCTTTAACATACCATTAATATCATGGTATATTAATTTGTAGTATACGAAGAATTATTAGGAATATCATCATCCAACAGTAATTATGGTATACCATCATATTGGGAATATCATTTAACATATTCAAACAACTGCATGATTAAACACTAATCATGTCATATCAGTGTGTAGTGCATCAAGAGTATTAAGAATACTATTACTTAACACTAATCATAGTATGTAGTATACCAAGATATTAGGTATATCATATGACATACTTAGACAAAATATATCATAATTCAACATTAATCATGATATACCAATATGCAGTATACCAAGAATATTGAGAATACCATTTAGCATAAACAAAGTATACCTGTTGTATCATGGTATATTATATAGTATACCTCATGAAATAGTATACAATATACCACGATTTATTGTAAATACCATTTAACATAGTAAAAAAAAATACTATAGTTCAATTGTAATCATGATATATTATATTTTATACCTTATGGATGGCGAGAACTTCGAGATTGTTTCAACAACAAACAAGGACTGCAAATGCAACCATAAAGCTATTGCATAAGAGGTTTATCGTTTATAGTTTTAATCCTTAATTCTGTATTTCGAAACCCCAAGTAGCTTCGTTGCACCTTCCTTGATTTTCGTGCACATTTCGTGTCTTTTCCCATAAAGTTTTATGTGAAAAATTGACAAAAATATGAAATCGTGCCTTAAAACTCATTTGATTTCACTTCGGTCAACGTTTTGAGAAAATGGACCGGGATTAATATTTTGACTATCCCGGTGGGCCCGTATGGTGATTTGGGACTTAGGTGTATGCCGAGTTAGAATTCGGAAGTCCCTAGCTTGAATTGTCACAAATTGTTTAAAACTAGAAGTTTAAAGGTTTAAAGAAATTTCAAGTTTGACCATAGTTTGACTTTGTTATTATCGGGTCCAAATTTTGGTTCTTGAACTTGGAATAAGTTCATTACAGTATTTATGAATTGTCTGCAAAATTTGGTACAAAACGGAGTTGATTTGACGTGATTCGGACGTCCGGTTGAAAAGTTGCATGTTCTTAAGTTTCATTGAAAATTTCATTCGTTTTGGTGTTCGATTCATAGTTTTAGGAGTCATTTGGTGTTTTGATCGCTCGAGCGAGTTCATATGATATTTTTTGACTTGTGTGCATGTTTGGTTTGGAACCCCGAGGGCTTGGGTGAGTTTCGAATAGGCTTCAGAGTGATTTTTGACTTAGGAAAATAGCTGGTGCCAACTGGTTCTGGTGCAAGTCTCTGATCTCGCAATTGCGAGGTCAATGTTCGCATTTGCGAACATTCAATTCTCTGTCAGGTTCGCATTTGCGAACAATTTCTTCGTATTTGCAAAGAGGGCTGGGTCAGCAAAGATCGCAATTGCGATCAAACGGTCGCATTTGCAAAATTCCAAAGTTTGCATTTGCAAACAAATCATCGCAAATGCGATGATAGCAGAGATGTAGGCTTCTTCGCATTTGCGAAACAATTCTCGCAGTTGCGAATTACGACATCTGCGCCTGGACAAAAGCTGAGAAAAAAAGGATTTTAGCTCATTCTTTCTAATTCTCAACCCTAAACACCTTAGAGGCGATTTTCCCAAGAGCTTTTCTTCCTAAATTCACTGGTAAGTGACACTAATCTACTTTATTTCAATTACCCATTACATTTCATATGGTTTCAACATCAAATCTAGGATTTCTATGGTAGAAATTAAGGATTTGGGTAGAAGTAGAGATTTTTGTATTTAGACCTCGAATTGAGGTCAGATTTCGAATCGAATAGCATAATTGGCCTCGGGGGTGAATGGATGATCAGGTTTTGGTCCGAATCTCGAGTTTCGATCAAGCAAGCCTGAGGTTGACTTTTTCAATAATGATCTAAATCGAACCCCTTTCATTCATGAGTAGTTTCTAAGGCTTATTTAGAATCGTTTGGTTAATAATTTGCTGGATTTGGTTGGTTTGGAGGCTTGTTCGAAAGGCAAGGCCGCTGATTGAATTTTGTGTTTATTGCGAAGTGAGGTAAGTGTTGAGTCTAACCTTGATTTGAGAAAATTAGGAACCCTTGATGCTATGTGCTATGTGAATTTCAAGAGTAGCGGCATATATGCAAGGTGACGAGTGTCTATACGCCGTCAATTACTTGTTTCCATATCTACCCAAATATCATTAATTATAATATTTTATGTCTTGATTGTTACATGTTTTAATTGCTTCCCATGCCTTAACTTGTTACTTGTCATTTCTTATTCTCGCATTATAAATGTTAAGTTCTTTCATGCTTCTATGCTTAATTGATATTTTCCTTAATTGTATTACCTGTACCCCTTTTATCTGTCATATATCTGACTATCTTTTTGCTCAATATTAAGTGTAGCCTTTCAGGATTTGGTACGAGATTCCTTCTTGATGCGCAGTTTCCATATTCATTAATTGTAGAGATTTTTGTGATTCGAGTTATTAAATTGATTGCACTTATTGATTTATTTATATTGCTATGGTGGGATCGGGTTGCGCGCCGCAACAAGTGAAATAAGGATGGATTGATATGGTGAAATAAGGAAGGATTTATATTGATACGATGGGATCATGTTGCGCGCTGCAACCGGTGAAATAAGGGTGGATTGATATGGTGAAAAAAGGGTGAGTTGTGATATTGACTCTAATTATATAGTGGGATCGGGTTGCGCGCCGCAAAAGTTTATGTGTTCTCTATTCCTTATTGTATTGTGTTGGCTTCGGTACTTTCATATGAGACTCTAAGCATTGGTGTTTTGGTGTTACTGGTTTTGAAGATTTGTTATTCGAGCCGTTCAGAGTTGGATAATCGCGGGAAAGGCTTACTAGTGGATTGAGTTAGCATGTTTTGAGGTAAGTGTCTTTCCTAACTTTGTGTGGGGGAATTACCCCTTAGGATTGGTGTTATTTTGTGCTAATTGTGATATTTGAAAGCCGTTTACGCGAGGTGACGAGTTTGTATACGGGCTAAATGTGGTAATTGACCGGTTTTAGCTATGTAGATTCTTTTCATGCCTTTAATTGAGTTGCCATAACATGTTATATTCACCATTATTAGTCTATCTTCACACGCTTTACTTGACATTGTTAATACTTATCTTATCACTTGCTTGCTAATTGTCTTTACATGCGTAGTTGAAGTATTGTTCTCTCAATTCTGTATTCATTATTTAACCCTTGAGTTCCTTTACTTGAAGTTGTTAATCCTGAAATTATCTTATTGTTAAATTTTGGTATTGAAGTTATAAAGGTCGTGATTTACATTGAGGCAAAGTTGTAAAGTTGTTGAAATACCATTTTGTCGAGTTATTCACTTTCGGTTGTTCTTGTTGAGACTCTTGTACATATTATGGTTTATCCATGGGCCATTTATTGTGAAAACACTATTATTGTTGACTTCTTTGGCAAGTTGTGGTATTAGGCACTTGAGGTGCGATTTGTGTTATGTTGTGATGTTGATACGCATGCAGTGGTATAAGGATTGGGGTTGAAACGCATGCGGTGGGATAAGGGGGGGTTTTAATACGCATTTTGCTTGTAGGGACTACTTGAAGCCACGCGGTGTGATAAGGTGGTCCAAAGTGCGGGTAGTTATTTCGGAAAATGATTTTTTTCAAAACTAAATGCAAGGCTCCCGCTGTGATATAAGGAAAGATTGTGATTTGATTTGTGAAATGAGACTACGAGGCGGTACCTCGGTAGTGATTCTTGTTGATACTTGTCATTTACATCACTTGTGTTTTGTTTGTACTGCATCCTTGGCATTCTTATTATGTGCCTTCTTCCATGATATCTTAATTCCCTTAGTTAAGTATAGCTATTCTGGTTAAAATTCTTCATTGTATCATTTCCATCACTCTTCATTATCATATTGTTATACACCTGTTCAATTTTCTTATTTATTCCGGTAGGTGTCTTGACCTGGCCTCGTCACTACCCTATCGAGATTAGGCTTGATACTTATTTGGTACTGTTATGGTGTAATCACGCTACGGTTCTACACATCGTTTTGTGCAGATCCAGGAACTTCATACCAGCATAGGCACCAGTGAGTCGAGCTTGGATCGGAGACTTCAAGGTATACCTGCCGACGTCTGGGCCTCAGAGTCACCCTCTATCTAGTTCTATTTCATTTTTCTTTTATAGATACTATTGTACAGGGTTGTTCAGTTTACTCTTGTAGAGCTTGTGACTCGGTATTCATCAGAATTTGGGTGTTTTATTCTGTTGAGTTGCGGAGTCCTTTTTATGATAGTTGTTGGTTAATTTGAAGGTTTTATCATTATCTCAATTAAATTCTTCATGTATGCCAGGCTTACCTAGTCATAGAGACTAGGTGCCATCACGATATCCTACGGAGAAAAATTGGGGTCGTGACATAGGCTTAGTAATAGATAATTCTAGTTCGATAATCTTTATACTATTCATATCTTAATCTTTACTAACGATTTTTATGAAGTCTTTTGAAACCAAAACAACCTTAGCAATGGATGACAGTCTTCTCTTTTTAGAAACTAGAAAGGGATCCAAAATTTGTCTTCTAAATCGCGCTTTTCTAGAAAAAATAAAACAAATGCTGCTGCCCACCCAAAGGGCCTCTAACGATTTCTTCAATGTTAAAAATGAGATTTGAAAACCAAGGTGTATCTTAGACCCACTTCTTCACAATACCCGTACTTTACTAAAATTATATAAATAGCCATATTCATTTAAAAGACAAAATGCTTTATAACTTAGTCATATCTCATGAGGTTTTACAAATGCAAACATTATAGGTATACTCTTTCAATCATATAAGAGATAAGTATTTTCCTAAAGAATTTTTCATAAATCTATACCCTTTTTTCAGATCACATGTACATTTTTCAAGTAATAAGTTCTAAACTAGATATACAACATGCCATACTTTTGGCGCTAATTGAGCAGAGTATAGACAACCAATCCTTTAAACCTATTCTAGTCCTATGGAGCTACCTTAGATACATTTTAAGGGGTACTCAACATCTTCCCCTTAAAAGAACAAGAACCCTTACTCAACATCTCACCGGTTAGCAGACTAAAAGGGAAATGATCTTAGGAATTAGATAGGTACCCTAGTATACATTTAAATATTAGGTGGCGGCTCTCTTTTATCATCAACAGGAAAACCACCAGTTAAATCTTGTTTTGACTCGTGCAAAATAGGGTGCAATAGGGAGTGCGCATTTGCGACACTTGGTCTCATTTGCGAGCTTCCTGGTCACATTTGCGAGGTCTGCTACCAAGGGAGCCAGTTTGCATTTGCGAGCCAGCCTTCGCATTTGCGAGGCTCGCATTTGTGAATCCCTGGTCGTATTTGTGACTTCTACAGCTGGTTATTAAGAACAAATTTCCAGATTTAGACCCATTATCTCATATTTTGAACCCTAGACTTAGAAATGAGCGATTATTGAAGATGATTTTCACCCATGGTTTTGGAGTAAGTGATTCTACACATTTCTAGTATTATTTAAGAATGTACATGGATTATTAACACCCTAATTATGGAATTTTGTGGAAATTTGGGAATTTTTCCTACAACTTAAGAAAATGAAATTGGGATTTTGAGCTATGATTTGGACATGCTTTTGGAATATAATCACATATTTGGACTCGTGGATTATGGGTAGTCGGAATTTACCCCCTTGGCTCAGGTCTTGACCGTGTGGGCCCGGTTGACTTTTGTTGACTTTTGAGAATTTATAAAGATTGGAACTTTTTTTTTTGGGAATTGATTCCTATAGCATTATTTGATGTTATTGAGTTATTTTTGGCTAGATTTGAATCAGATGGAAGTGATTTTTAAGTGAAAGGCTATTTTAGAGGGTTAATTTGGGCTTGTTGAGGAAAGTATCTTGCCTAATCTCGTGTGAGGGAATAATCTTTAGGATTGGACCTTAGTTGTCTAATTGTAATGTATGTAAATCGACGTATATGCGAGGTGACGAGTGTATATGCGAGGTAACGAGTGTATATGCGAGTATTATGTATGAAAAATGATCGGATTAGACTCTAGGCTTATACTATGGCTTAATTTGATTGTGTGCTCCATATGAATCCTTTGTATGACTACGCGTGCTTATCCTTTCATTCTAAGGATCATATTTTAGGATTACTATCTCTTTATTTGCCAAGGTGGGTATTTGTGGAATCATTGTTAAATTGATTTAGCCATAGTCATGTCTTGTATCTTGAGCACACGTCCACTCTTTATTATTTTCATGTCCTAGTGCACCTTATTGATGTATTGCGAGAATATATCTATTGATGATAAATTGTTATCTTGAATATATTATGATTATGACACATATGGACATGTTGGGCGGATTGATTGGGTGTTGGCATGAGGTTTCTTTCGTGCGGATATTATTATTGTGATGGTGTATGCGGTATAAGGGTGGCATCCTTGATTTTGATGATATACAGAGTATAAGAGGTGGCATTCTTGATTATGATGATATTGTTATTGTTACGGCACGAGGTTTTATCGTGCAATGTGTGGATATGGATCCATCCCCTAGGATCGCCCTCTCATGTTTCTCTATTGGTGGCGTACACGCGAATTATGGTACTGTGATTGGTGTGATTGATGTTGATGGTGCATGAGGGTGGCATTCTTGTTTGACATTATGCGGAGTATAAGGATGATATTCTATATTCATGATGAGAGGAGTATAAGGGTGGCATTCTTTTTCATGCAAGGGAATTTTTAATCTTGGTCATGCTTTTTACATGGTTTTACGTTGCTTTTAACATGTTACTCTATGCCTCTTTTATTGACTGGTAATTCTTTTGTCATAAGCTATATTACGTGAGATGAGCCGATAACTCTTGCTTTGTTGAGTTGATAGTATTGCATCTTGTTATATTTTTATTGCCAGTTATTTGATATATTGCGCAGGTTCGTCGACTAGTGTGTATCACATGACTTGAACCTAGTCACTACTTCACTGAGGTTATCTTGATACTTACTGAGTACATACTGTCCCGTACTCATACTATACTTTTTCACATTTTTGTGCAGATCTGGGAGTAAGTAGCAGTGGACCTCGGGAGTAAACTTTGATTATTAGAGAGAATTCAAGGTAGAGATGCATGGACGCCATAGACTCTTGGAGTCTCATTTACTTATTTCATATTATTGTATTAGTTTCACACAATATTTTACTTTCGGGAATCGTTATATGTTCAGTTTAGAGCTCATAAATTTGTACTACCTGATTTTGGGAGATTGACTTAGGTATCACTGTTTTGGCTTTGTTGGAGCTTTTTTCCACTGTTTATGTTAAAGTCAGACTTATTATAACTTATTTTCTATTTTTGTATTATTTTGTGATTGGCTTACCTAGTCTTAGAGGTTAGGTGCCATCACGATCTTTGGTGGGATTTTGAGTCATGACAAGTTGGTATCAGAGCTCTAGGTTCTACAGGTCATGAGCAAATCTAGTAGAGTCTTGCAAATCGGTGCAGAGACGTTTGTACTTATCTCCGAGAGGCTTGACTGTTAGGAAACTTCGCTTTCTTTCATTCTTTATTGTGATGATTTGTTTATTCCAAAGTTTGAACCTTTACTCTTATATTCTCTCACATATGGTGAGGACACTTTCTTCTTAATCAGTTGAGCAAGCACCAGTTCCCCCTGTTAGGGCCGTGAGAGGCGGGGATCGAGGTGGGGCACGCATCGCTGCTAGAGCCCTTTCTAGAGTAACGGTGATAGAGCCACCAATAGCCTATTGCTATAACGGGGCTTCGGGAGTCCTAATGCTATCGCAGCTAAAGCCACTTATAGATTAACAGTGAGGAGTAAGAGCCCGATCATGTTGAGCAGGTGGGACCCGCTCGGGCACATGAGGAGCCTATTGCTATAAAAACGGGGCTTCGGGAGTCCTTGGCTCACTTTATGAGTATGTTTGAGAGTTTGACTCAGGTAGGAAAGGTTTCAGTTGCACCATCTACTTAGTAGGTTGGGGGAGGAGCCTAGACTCGCTTAGCGGCGTACAACAGATTAGCTGGCTGATGTTTATCAGACACTAAGTGCTCTACCGGTGCAGCCAGTAGTTGCAGTTCAAGCTGAGTGTAATGCCCCAACCCATTTTTTGCATATTTGGCCCTATTTTCCTATTTGATGCTTCTTGTATATGTGTTTTATTGTTTGAATACTTGCGGGGATTGTTGGTTTGTTTAAAATAAGGTTTGATTTGAGACACTTAGACTCATTTTGAAAGCTTAAGTTGTAAGAGTTGACCAAGATTTGACTTTTGTGTAAACAACCTCGGATTTTTTATTTGAGGGTTTCAATAGGTTCGTGTGGTGATTTTGACTTGGGTGTATGTCAGGATTTGGATTTAGAGGTTCCTAGGTTGATTTGGCTCTATTTGGCAAAAGTTGGAAATTTAAAAGTTTGAAAGGTTCATAAGTTTGACCTAGAGTTGACTTTGAGGCTATCGGGTTCGAATTTTATTTTTGGAAGTTGGAATAGGTTCGTCCTTTCATTTGGCATTTGTGTGAAAAATTTGGATTTAATGCGGATTGGTTAGGCTTGAATCAGATGTTTAGTTTGAAGATTAGAATATGATGAACCTAAGAGAAGCTTAACATGTGTTTCGATCATCGGTTCTTGGTTAAGATGTTAGTCGTGGTGTTTTAAGCATTCAGACAAGTATGGACAAGGTATTTGGACTTGTTGATGTGATTGGATGGGGTCTTGGGGGGCTCGGGTATATTTTTGGGTAGTTTCGGATAATTTCTTCTTGGTTTGGGATTGCTGGTTATGTGTTGCAATGCTTTGCGATTGTAGAGATAGTATCGCGATCACGGAGAAGAGGGAGCAGGCAGAAGGATTTTTTGCTTCGCATTTGTGAAGGAGGTATCGAAAGCTCTTACCCTCACATCTGGATACCCAACTCTCATAGGGTAGAGAGCGGGCAGATATTGGCTCCTGATTCCCCATCAACGAGTACTCAGAACACCACCTTATCTCCACATTTGATAGTGATGTGTAAAGCTTTGTTGTGACCCATGCCCTCTATAGGAAGTTCATCTCTTCAGAAAGTGATCATATTTTCTTCGACCATCTTCCCAATGGTTGCTGCCAGTGCCTCGCTGGTGATGTTGCTCGGCACGCTCAACCCACTTAACACTTTCATCAGGGCATCTTTGTGAGTGTCAGAACTCATTAATAGATCCATGATTGATATTTGCAACGGGGTTTTCTTTAATTGGTCCTTTAAGGAATATTCTTTGGTTGACATCCTCTACCATAATTTTGCGGCCTTCAGATCCGTTATATTCCTTCTTTGAATATGTTCCTTTCCTGGATTCCCTCGGTTTACATCCTCAGGAGCATAACACCTCCCTGACCCGGTCATTCCATGAGCATCATCTTGTCTTTCTTTTTATGTTGATATGTCCATGGGACTGTCTTATTTTCCTGATCCTCGTCATCGCTGATAGCAGCAGTAGACTATTTTTGGTAAGTTTGGACCATCACTGTAGGTTTTAATTGTACTGTGATCATCGGAGACCTTCCAAGTGGAGCCCTTGCAGCCTCAACATTTCCTATTGTGACAATGGTTCCTTTCAAGGCTTATTCTTCATCCAGGATTATCATATTAGCTCCTTGATTCCGATGGTTTGGCAATGTGTTGCGGTTTACATTGCGCGGAGCTGGGGTGAACTGTATGGCTCCACTTTTGATCAGTGACTCAATTTCATTTTTTAGTTTAAAGCAATCCTCGGTATCATGCCCTGTATGTTTGAGTGGTAGACACATCGTTTGGTTGCATCAAAGTATTTTGAAGGATACGTAGGGACCCTTCCTTTTATTGGATGTATCAAACCTGCCCTCCTCAGTCTTTCAAATAGTTGAGCTAAAGGTTCAGCAATCGAGGTGAAGTTTTTGGGACCTCTTTCTTAAAAATTTGGGTGAGGTCGGGGTGCATAAGTGGGTCGGTTTTGATGAGTGATAGTTTTAACTAAAGCGTATGGTCGTGACGCATTTGTATTTGTATGGGTGCGAGGTAGGTTATATAGAGGCATGGAATTTTAGTACAGTTGTGTGTTGTATAATTGAGCATAAGTAGGTGGGTGTGGAGAATGGTTATTTGGAGAGTAAGAGGTGTTCCCATGGTGTGGATTGGACTGGTAGTGGAGAATGATTGCTGATACCTCTTCCTTTTTATTTTTTCCACTGCCTATTGAACTAAATTGGATTGCTTTGCTAGCAGTTTGCAATGCGGCCAAGATTGGTACCTTGCCGGACTTTATACCTCCCTCTAGAAAGTCTCCCATTTTGACATGTTCAGGGAACATCTGTCCCATCATGCCCATCATTTTCTCAAAGTAGATCCCTTCCTGAGCCTTGATGAAATACTTAGTCAATCCACTGTCATCTAATGAGGGTTGTGCTCTGGCGGCCTCTCACCTCCATCAACGTGCATACTCTTGGAATGATTCAGAAAGCTTCTTCTGCAAGTTTACCATTGTGAACCTATCAGTGGTAATTTTTGTGTTGAACTGGAAGCGATTCATGAAATCTTCTGTCATATCCTGCCACTCCCTCTAGTTTCGGGGATCTTAGCAAGTGTACCAAGTAAGTGTCTCCCCTGTTAAACTCCTTATGAACAGTTTCATCCTTAACTTCTCATTTTTTCCAACTCCAACTACCATATCACAGTAGGCTCTCAAGTGTGGGTAGGGATCACCTTTCCCATCAAAGATTTCAAACTTCGGAGGCTTGTACCCTATCGACATGTCCACATCAGAGTGGATACACAAATCCTCATAGTCTAGATTTTCGCTCCCTCGAGCGACCTGAAGGTTCTTTATTTATTTTCTCAATGCTCGTACTCGTTCGGACAATGATTGTTCCACCTTATACTTAGCTTCCCTCTCCATTTTGACATATTGATCAACTGCGTAAGGCAGCCTGATCGGGACGGGCGCTATGAAGGTGGGTTCTGAAATGACGTATACGGGAGGAACATATCTCTCATGTGCAGCAGTATGTGCCGCGAGTATGTACTGGTTTTGGTTAGTGGTGAAGGTGACACCATCACAAGGAGGTGAATGAAATGTGCTGGTGGAAACTGGTGGGTTTGCGGTGTTTGAATGTAATTTTGTACCTAAGGAGTGTGTATGGGAGGGTTTGGTGGGTTTTCAGGGGTTACTAGAGGTATGATCTGGGTGGTAGGGACTGAATTCGGGGTATTGTTTGCTTGGCGACTAGTGGAAGGAAAATGGTAGGGAATTGAATCTAGAGAAGGAAAACAGGGTGGTTGTGGGAGCTTCATCACGGCCATATGCGCCAATTCCTAAATGTGTTGTACTTCCTCACTCAATGATTCCATATCTTGGGCTATCCTGGCCACATGTTCATCATTCCTCGTATCATCCTTCTCTCCCGATCGCCCCGAGTTATCAGCTATTACCAAAGTGTGTTCAGTCGAGTTATCTGTCGCAAACATCTCTCCTTTCGATCTCAAGTTATACAGTGGTTCTGCTAGTTTGGGGTCAACACAAACCATCTTTCTTTTCGGGAATAGTAATAAAGAAAAGAAAAGAAAAGCAAAAGAACAGAAGTCAGTTTCAGTACTTGCACAAGTAATAGGCAGACAACGCAGTTAGTTCACATATTCAAGCAAAGACATTTTCTCCTAAAATTCGTGGGACCTTACTTTGCCGAAGGTAGGCCTAAGTCGAAAATATTTGACAAACAATTAGATTTGACACATTCAAATCCGAAGCAAATTTGAGTTTTCATTGATAGTATTTGGATTGTAATAGGTGGGAGAAGAGGTTACATCATTGTTTCCAACATTCATGGAATTACATGGGCTCAAACAAACTTTCCGTTAGGGAAATGAGACAGTTTGGGATAAAGATACAAAGTGGGAAAAGGGGTGAAATCAACCAACTTCTAGTAAACATCCCCGGAATCATTCCCTATCTCTTCTTCTTCTTTTGGTTCTTCTTCCGGGTCTTCTTCAAATTCTTCTTCATCATCATTGAACTCGGGATCTTCCTCTGGGTCTTCCACTAGTTCTGTCTCAGAAAATTTGTATATATTCCACTACCCGGTCATCATCCTCAGGTGGTGGAAGCAAGTGATCAATTGACCCTGAGATCATTTGGCAGTGCATGGAGGTAGTCATGAGGTAGTGTGGCAAAATCTTATGATAGATAGCCGCCACTGCATCTTCCATCCAAGCTGTTCCTTCCCTGCTTGGTCTGTCTAGCTTGTCTTCTTCATTGATCCAAACATAATATTCTAGAGTTCACCACGAATTCTGACCCATTGGCATTGTGACTAGATCATTCCACTCCCCCTGAAGCCTCCTTATTCTAGGTATCGGGATCTACCCATTGTGTTTGTCTTCATATAGTGTCGTCCTAGTCCAGAGAGGTACATCTTGTATCAATTCGAACTGCTTGATAACTCATAGGGGTGAGTATGGCTAGATGCCCTCAAGTCCTATCAGCACGATAAAATACTTTTGGGGAGTCCTAAGGATTGCCCTTCTGCCCACCCATGACAACTTCCAATTGATCCATTCTCCGCTTAGATTGGTCAACGTCTCTTTCCATTCTTCATGTCCATGCGGGGAGACCCAATGCCTCATTCTCTCACTGTGACTTCGAATCATGTTTCTAATGCCCACAAAGTAGTCAATTATGGCCTCTCGCTGAAAGAAGTGCTCTGAAGCCAGATTTGAAGCAGTAGGTTGCAACTCTTGAAGAAATCATACCCTCAGGAACATGCGAACAAAGCTTTGAGAATTGCTGCTAACATCATGGGTACCAAAGTGCTTTAAGGTTGCCCTGGAATATTGCCAAGACCAATATTGATCTGTCCTCTTCTTGGTGGGAAAACCAGCAGCCCTAGCAACGCCAAAAGGTTATGGGTTGGAGACTTTACCACGTTGCCTGATCACACTGAAATTCTCCTATGTACTATTCATAGCTTTCACGATGTCCAAAAATGTCGGAAAATTGGTCCAGGCTTATCCATTCATCTTTAATGTTTCTCAAACCTAGACTGTTTGCCAGACCCAAAGCATCAAGAAACCTACAGCCAGCCATGGTATACATGGAAGCTCTGTGAAACTGTAGCTTCTTCCAACATAGGCACCAACTCACAATCAACAAACTTGAAAACTACTTTGGCCGGCTCCCAGAACTCTATCAGCAAGCGGGTAAGCATCTTATCAGCTCGGATGTTTAGCAAGGCAGTCAGTGCTCCTAGGTGTGTACTGATTTCATCTCCATGCTCTCGGCGAATGTTCTTCCACCATTGCTTTATCTTATGTGGTGCTCCCATCACTATATTGATCTCGGGGATGTTTTGGTTGATTTCCATTTCTGAAGAGGGTAGAGAAAAGGGGTTTGGTAAGTGTTTGCTTTGGATCATAAGTGTCTCGTCATGATTGGTTCATCTTTCGACAAAAGTCATGTCATTGGGTGCATGACACGTTGACATTAGGGTGGTTTTCCTAATCGTGTGTCGATGCCAAGGACCGACCCACCTAAGGATTATGCAATATGACCTATGTTTGCTAGAGTAGAGTGTTTCCTAATTTTGAGTTGGACTGAATACTGCGAGAAGTTATGTCAGTTGACCTGACAAAGCCATTCACTGAAACTAACGAATTTTGAAAGAAGGTTCGGAGCGGTGTAAAATACAACCCTCACGTGCCATTGAGTGTGATAGTGTACGGCCAAGACTCGATAGTAAAGAGTGTGATGACAATAGATATAAAGAGGTAACAGATAGTGATGTTAGCAATAACACTTAAAATAAGCAAATAAGTACATAACGAGCAGGTAAGGCGGGTAAGCATACAATTGCGATTAAACACAATTAAATCAGTATACAAATGTAAAGACACGACTTGTCGTTTCAAGAATTAATGTCCCATTCAACAGCTTAAGGTCTCGAACAACTTCGTAATATGTATTATGACTTGCGTGTGCGGTCGAGTTTGGTTTTCGGAAGACTCAGAATTAAATTGAAAGAACAATTCTTGTTTTGAAGCTTAAATAAAAAGAGTTGACCGGAGTTTGAATTTTACGCAAACGACTCCGGAATGAAGTTCTGATAATTCCAATAGCTTCCTAAGATGATTTCGGACTTAGGCGTATGTTTGGGTTTGGATTTGGAAGTCCATAGGACAATTCAGCGCACTTTGGTGAAAATTGGAAAAAAAGTTAAAGTTTTAAAATATTATAAGTTTGGCCAAAGGTTGAATTGTTAATAATAGGGTCAGATTTTGAATCCGAAAATTAGAATAGGTCTATTACATCATTATGACTTGTGTGCAAAATTTGAAGTCATTTCGGATTGATTTGATACGTTTCGACGCAAATTATAGAAGTTGCAAGAATTGAAAACTCACAATTCGATTCGAGGTGTGATTCATAGTTTCAAAGTTGTATAATGTAGTTTGAGGCCCCAACTAAGTTCGTATTGTATTTTGGGACGTGTTGGTATATTTGGTTAAGGTTCCGAGGGCCTCGGGTGGATTTCGAATGGTTAACGCATCAATTTTTGGACTTAAGTAAATACTGGAATTTGAATGCTAGTGCAATTGCTTCTGCAGAGGTTTCATCCCAAAAGCGACGTCTAGAAGCAACACCTTGCATCATAGAAGTGAGGATGGATGGACTGGACAGAGGTCGCAGGTGCGAAGAATTTCCCGCACCCGTGTGATCGCAGAAGCGGGTGAAGGGGACGCAGAAGCGGACAACAGCACAGAAGTGCAACTCCAGTTGCAAATGCGGTTGTGCAGAAGCGGAGCCATGTCCGCAGGTGCGAGGCTTTAACTGGCCGTGGTCTTTCACAGAAGCGCGATTAGTCTCGCAAAAGCGGCTTCGCAAATGCGCAAAATTTGTCCGTTGAAGCGGAAACTGGGTAGAAACATAAGGATCCAAAAATGGTTGTTTATTCATTTTTGATTGGGATTTTCGGAGCTTGGTTCTTGGGAGATTTTGAGGATTTCTTCACGACTTCGACTTGGGTAAGTGTCCTATATCCGGAAGTGATTATATTTCATAAATCTACGGTTATATTCATCGTTTAATTCGAGTTTTAATGGAAGAAATTGGGATTTTTGTAAAACTCTTCAAAAACGGAAATTTAAGATTTGGAGGTCGATTTATTATCAGAATTTGGTAATTCTTGCATGGCAGGACTCGTTATTGAATGGATGTTTGTTTTTTTGTAATTTTGGTCAGGTTCCGAGACGGGCCTGAGATGACTTTTTTGAGAGATTTTTTAATTCTTAGCTAAGATCATTATTTCATTATTTAAATTAGTTTCTTATAGTTGTATTTATAGTATGAAATTATTTTGGTAAGATTCGAGCCGTTCGGAGTTGGAAAATCGAAGGAAAGGCCTTCTAATTGATTGATTGAGTGTGGTTTGAGTAAGTATCTTGCCTAACTTTGTGTGGGGGATACTTACCCTTAGGTATTGAGTCTTTGGTGCTGAATGTGTCATGTGAAGCCCGTGTACGTGAAGTGACGAGTACGTGCTTGGGCTTATTTGTGGGAAGTTGACCTTTTAGGGCTCTTAGGTTCTTATGCTCATTAGATATGAAGTTATTTTGTTATGTTAAGTTCCCCTTTTACTAGTTTCACCTGTACGTGTCTTAATTGGAATTAATTGCTTTCATGTTCCATTCTCATTGTCCATTTGACTCTTGTATGCCTTAACTGAAGTTATTGTCTCTTTGATTGCCATACTATCCTTTCCTAATTGCTTATCCTTAATTGAAATTATTATTATCTCTTCTGTGATTGTCTACCCTTAATTGAGGTTATGATTTTTTTCGTTGCTTATCCTTAACTGAATTTTTTGTACCTCTTTCGTAATTGCTCAACCCTAAATGAAGAAAGTTATCCTTGATCGTATTGGCCTCATCCTTATTTGGAATTATTGACTCATGTTACCTCCCTTGATGTGGGATTGTACTTTTGTGGAGTCATTTTTTACATATCATATCTCCTTTGTTGAGCTATTCTTACTGAAACTAGTAATTTCTATCGTGTTTATTCATTGTGAGCTCGTTCTACTAGTTCTTTATGATCCAAAGCTCTTGAGTTGATTACTTGTCGTATTCTCGTGCTATTGTTGTTGTTGTTGCTGTTGTACTCAGTTTGTTGAACCAAGGGCTATGGGCGGTTGTGGCATTGATATATGCACATGCAGCGTGACTATATATGTAGGTTTGCCCATGTGGCGAGACAAGGTGGAAATATTATTATATGCATGCATTGAGACAAGGCGGGCATTTACTTTATTATTGCGCATGTGGCGAGATAAGGTGGGCTATGTCGGGGATTGATTGTGATGACTTGTGATGGCCTGGGGGCATTCTTGTTGTTGATATTTATGTAGTGGCGTGCCTAAGTTGTTTGAGTTTTACTTGCAAATTGTGGGCTTTGTTCCTTATGTGTCGTTCATTTTCTCTACTCTTATTCGTTGGCCCGAACTGTGATGGAACACTTGCACATGAATCCACGTACTTTATCACCCTATCGGTTTAAGAAGATGAACACTAATGCTACCAATCATTTGTACGTACTCGATCTACTTGTCTTATATGTGAGATCAGTTCTACTGGCACGTAAGTCGTCCGTGCAGTTATCAGCTGTAATGAGGGCACGAGATGCCAAGTGATTAGGGTTCATGAACCCGTGAATTGTGTGAGTTTTGAGGTTTGGTACCTCGTGGGGATTATTGAATAATCCTGTTGCAAAAGTGATTGTTCTTATCAAGTTGCTACTTGTCTGCTCTTTTTTTGTCTTTCACCTGATTTTAACTGTGACCAGATTACTCTAGTGTGTTATAACTTGAGGTGTGCCGCTGCAAATTGTTGCTTCTATGTACTATTGCAAGCACCGTCTTATTGTTGTCATTATGCGTAGTTCTGTAGAGATATCATACTCTGTTAGTTCTATACCTATACTTGTTCAGGTTATCTAGTCCAGTAGGTGTCCTGACTGTCCCTCGTCACTACTCTACTGAGGTTAGTCTTGATACTTACTGGGTGCAGTTGTGGTGTACTCATACTACACTTCTGCACATTTTTGTGCAGATCCAGTAATTCAGAGTCAGTCGATCGCTAGCTAGCTGCACAGATCTTGCTGTAGGGACTCAAGGTAAACCTGCTGTTGCGTTCATAGGCCTCAGAGTCTCCTTTGGTTATTGTACTTGCACCGTTTATCTCAATTTTGAAACAGTTGTATTTAGAGGTTTTTGTAGCAAACTCAGTAGAGATTATGACTTGTACTACCGATTTTGGGAATTGTAAGTTGTGTAATAAGGTTTTATTTCCTAATTATTAATTGTTGGTCAAATTCTTCTAGTAATTCAATAAGTGTTAGGCTTACCTAGTCATAGAGACTAGGTGCCGTCATGATATCCTACGGAGGGAAATTTGGGTCGTGACAAGTTTGTACAGAGCTCTAGGTTCATAGGTGCTACGAGTCATAAGCGAGTTTAGTAGTGTCTTGCGGATCGATACGGAGATGTTTGTACTTATCTTCGAGAGGCTGCGGAACTATTAGAACAGTTTCACTTCTTCAATCCAATCGTGTGAGTTTATTGATCCTAGAGTTTGAGTTTTTATCATTCTATTCTCTCACAGATGGTGAGGACACGAGCTGCAGTTACTGATGAAGTCGCCCCCTAAGCAGGTGTCACTAGGGGCAGAGGCGGAGGCAGAGGCCGAAGAGGAGCACATGTCGCAGCTAGGGTACTTACCAGAGCAGCAGTTGAGGAACTGCCAGTAGCTTCAGTTGGGGGACAGGTACAAGAGCGCCTGCTGTTACCCCAGACTCCAGAAGACTTTAGCACAATTCTTGAGCACCTCAGGCGGGATTGATTCCGGTTGCACTAGCTACTACCCAGATCGGGGGAGGGACTCAGACTCTCGCCGCCCGTACTCTAGGACAGCGGGTCCACATTGGTCAGGTTCTAGGTGTCATGGCGACTCAGCCTGTGGTCCCAATTCAGCCCATAGTTAGGGTCGTAATATCTGAGGAAGAACAACATAGACTTGCAAGGTTCAGGAAGTATGACACTCATACTTTCAGTGGCGAGCATATGAGTTGGGTCGCCCGGCCGATGCAACTTCACTTTCATGGGTTCCGTTTTCAAAGATGTTCCCGAGAGAGTTCATTTCTCAGACCCTCCGGGATGCATGGCGCGCGGAGTTTGAGCAGTTGCGCTAGGGCACTATGTCTGAGACAGAGTATGCTGATAAATTTAGTGATTTGTCTAGACATTTACCTGCTTTAGTCACTACAGTTATAGAGCGAGTCTGTAGATTCATTGAGGGGCTCGACGTGATATCCGGTTCAGCATGGTTCGGGAGTTGGAGTTAGATGTTCCATTCAGCAAGTGGTAAAGATCGCCCGCCGATTAAAGGGCATGTGAAACTAGGAGAGATAGGACAGGCAGGGTTAGAACAGAGAGGACAGGGAGGCTAAGAGGTATTGCAGACCAGAGAGATCTACTTGTCCTTATTTTGGAGGCAGGCTACGACATGGTCGAAGTTTTGTGGGTTAGCCAGTTCAATTTGCACTTCAGGCTTCGCACTGTGTTTTAGGTACCTATGGGTCTCAGAATACTCGTATCGCACAGTTTCCACAGCCACCTCAGCAGAGAGGTTGCTTTGAGTGTGGAGATACCATCCATATGGTGAGGGATTTTCCCAGACCTCGGATAGATGTGTCGCAACGGGGTATTCAACTATGAGTTCGGTCCCAGCTGCTGATATCCCTGCACCGCCAGCTTGGGGTACAGGTCAGGCGAGTAGAGGGCGCCTAAGAGGGGGAGGCCCGGGCTGGTGATGTGTTTTCTACTGCAAGCCTGAGGCCGCTACACCAGATGATGTCGTACAACTGTGGTTTCAATTTGCTACAGAGGAGCATCATTCGTATTTTGTTTTGGTTCTGCTTATCGGGATGATTCCTCCTATTTTGCTTCACATATGAGTGAGTTTCCTGATTTAGTACTCTGCTTATGCGTTTATCCCTGTTGGGAGATTCTAAAGTGGTAGCCCGTGTCTACCATTTTGTTTTTATTCAATGTCGAGAGTTATGAGATTTTGAGTGACTTTCTGTTCCTCATTTCGGTAGTTTTGATGTGATTTCTAGGTTATGGGTTACGATTTGTAATTTGGATGCTCTTCCAGCTTGGTATGATGTTACGCTACCTGCAATTCAGAGCTGAGGATGGGATCCTCACGTCTTCATGTGATTTGATACGTTTGAACTGGACTACGTGCCGCAGTGGAGTTATATCAGGATGAGATCCTTGTGAATTGTTAATATACTTTGATTCTGCCTTGTTAAATTGATTCGTAGAATGGTAATGATATGGAGTTGTGCCTGTCGGGCTTGTTTGATAATTATCTTATGTGTTCCTCCTTGCATATTTAGCCGTACTCGTGTTGTGCTTATTGAGTTTTAGCTTGCGAGGTGTATGCCCCAGTGGCGTTAGAGGTGACTTGTTGATTTGGGTGAATAGTTATGATTTCTTCAGGTTTCTTGAATCGTTGTCAGTGTTGTGGAGGTTTGAAACAGGGTTCTAACGGATATGAGGCTAATTGCTGGTGGTGGATTTGATTATGGGCAGTTGTTGTGGCTAGGGTTGTTGTTAAGGGCATATGTGTGATGTGTTACGTCATGTGGTTGTGCCCTGTGGGCGTAGGTATAAGTTGTCGCAGCTGGTGGAGGTACTGGAATCGGGTCTTTTGAGAACGATAAAACGATGAGAAATTTGGCTCTAAGGCTTATTATTATTGGCGCAAGGGACATGTGTCAATTAAGATGGTGTCATCGGGCCTATGTGGATTGGGGTGACGTGGGATCACCCACGGGTGTATGTAGGATGAATACATTCAGTGATTTGATGACTTCTGGGAGACTCTTGGCATGTTCGAGGATGAACGTTTGTTTGAGAGGAGGAGAATGTAACGACCCGACTTTTCTTTTTGAGAATTAACGTCTCGTTCAGCAGCTTAAGGTCCTGAGCAACTTTGTAATTTGTATTATGACTTTGTGCGGTCGTGTTTGGTTTTCGGAAGATTCAGAATTAAATTGAAAAAACAATTTTTGTTTTGAAGCTTAAATGAAAAGACTTGACCAGAGTTTGACTTTTGAGGAAACGACTCCGGAATGAAGTTTTGATGATTCTAATGGCTTCGTATGATGATTTCAGAATTAGGCGTATGTACGGATTTGGATTTGGAGGTCTATAGGACAATTTGGCGCATTGTGGCGAAAATTGGAAAAAAAGTTGAAGTTTTAAAATATTATAAGTTTGGCCGTAGGTTGAATTGTTGATAACAGGGTCGGATTTCGATTCCAAAAATTAGAACAGGTCCATTACGTCATTTTATGACTTGTGTGCAAAATTTGAAGTCATTCCGGATTGATCTGATACATTTCGGCGCAAATTATAGAAGTTGGAAGAATTGAAAACTCACAATTCGATTTGAGGTGCGATTCATAGTTTCGATGTTGTTTAATGCGGTTTGAGGCCTCGACTAAGTTTGTATTGTATTTTAGAACTTGTTGGTATATTTAGTTAAGGTCCTGAGGGCCTCGGGTGTATCTCGGATGGTTAACAGATCGATTTTTGGACTTAAGGAAATGCTGGAATTTTGGTTGCTAGTGCAATCGCTTCTGCGGAGGTTTGATCCCAGAAGCGATGTTGCAGAAGCGATGCCTTGAATCGCAGAAGCAAGGAAGGCGACTGGACAGAGGTCGCACGTGCGAAGAATTTCCCGCACCCGCGTGATCGCAAAAGCGGGTGAAGGAGACGCAGAAGCGGACAACAGCGCAGAAGCGCAACTCCACTCGCACATGCAGTTGCGCAGAAGCGGAGTCATGTCCGCATGTGCGAGGCTTCAACTGGCCGTGCTTTTTCACAGAAGTGAGATTGGTCTCACAAAAGCGGCTTTGCAGAAGCGCAAATTTGTTTGCAGAAGCGAAAACTGGGCAGAAACATAAGGACCCAAAAATGGTCATTTCTTCATTTTCGATTGGGATTTTTGGAGCTCAGTTCTTGGGTGATTTTGAAGATTTCTTCACGACGTCAACTTGGGTAAGTGTTCTATATCTGGAAGTGATTATATTTCATAAATTCACGATTATATTCATCGTTTAATTCGAGTTTCAATGGAAGAAATTGGGATTTTTGTAAAACTCTTCAAAAACGGATATTTAAGATTTGGAGGTCGATTTGTTATCGGAATTTGGTAATTCTTGCATGGTTGGAATCATTATCGAATGGGTGTTTGGTTTTCGTAATTTTGGTCGGGTTCTGAGAAGCGGGCCCGGGTCGACTTTTTTGGAGCGATTTTTCAATTCTTAGCTAAGATCATTATTTCATTATTTAAATTAGTTTCCTATAGTTATATTTATAGTATGAAATTATTTTGGCTAGATTCAAGCCGTTTGGAGTTGGGAAATGGAGGGAAAGGCCTTCTAATTGATTGATTGAGCGTGGTTCGAGGTAAGTATCTTGCCTAACTATTTTTTT